>BSBK01000530.1:2107500-2327500 GCA_027943335.1 Chamaecyparis obtusa
ATCATTAATTGATCAAAAAATCTCCTATTAATTACCTTAGCCTAATTAATTAAATCAATATCACTTAAACGCATGGCTAAAGTAATTAATTAAAATAAATAAACAAATGCTCCTAATTCAAACTCATCACTGGAAAACAAGTCATTTCTAATTGAGCCAATGGGAGCTAATCACATGGATTAACACACATGGATCAACCAACAATCAATCATAATCACTCATCTTGAGTTAATCACAACTGTTGAATCAATATCAATTTCTATAAAAGGAATCAATTTCAAGCTCAAATCATCCACAATTTCATTCATAATTAGATATCATAGAATTTATTACTCAGTTGCACTCTTATCTTAATTGCACTCACATATAGCTTAATTTCATGGATAAATGCATAGTAATTGAATCATGTTTAGTTTAATCTTCATTCCTAGTTGCATAATATGCATTGTAAGAGCTTTGAATCTCTCATTCTAGGGTTGTAATGTCATTGGTTAGGATCTGCATTTTGAGAGAAATTATTTGAGCTTAATCATACTCTTTCTAGATAGAGAGCAATAGGACGATTTTGTTTAGTTCATCGCAATTTGAATTGTTAATTTTTTTATGATGGAATAACAAAATAATGTCTAATTTGTGTTGTATGTGCATATGCAAGTGCAATATTGATACACAAACTGGTAATGACCTCAAAATATAGAACACCAAACACATGACCAAATAACCAAACCAAAATCCATAAGCATCTTCCAACAATATCTTGACATTTTCAAGTAAAATAATAAACTACAAAGATCAAACTGCATGCTTTCCTTAATCATCTTATGTGTAATATAAACCACTATAGTAGGCGTAGTACCTTCACAATTTTGAAAATAAACTTTATAAGTGATGCCATAGGAAACATACCTCACTACTGGATTGACAAGTGCGTTAATCAAGAGGGAACCCTGATCTTTGTCGATGTCAATGAATTCCTACACTTCCATGTACTTTATTAACATCTTTCCTAGATCTTCAACACTATACAACCCAAAATTGTCCTTAGTTACCTCCTTTTCCACTGCCCAAGGTTTTTCTAATACCAAATTTCCATCCTTAAACCAAATCACCAAAAATATAATAGACTCCTTATAAAAAAACTAGGGAAATTCTCCCTAAATATCTAAACCTAAGATACAAATTCTTTACAACACTTCTACAAACAATCCCACTTCCATCTATCTGATTTTACCATGATTAAATTCCTCCAATTCTGTCTTCTTAAGAATCATTTCAATACAACAACAACATTTGTGAACAACTAATTTGGATTCCATCTTTACAATTGTATACTCATATTAAACTCTCACAAGCTCTGCTAAAAACCTTGATTTTTCTCCTTGCAATGCTAAAAAATGATTTTGAAAAGTTTACCTTTATAGAAATGATTCTCCATCATTACTTTTCTCACCAAGAATTAATATTGATGACACAATCTATTTATACAACACACATCAATCAACCAAATTAGATTCAATAATTATTTAATGTCCAATCATACCAAAGACAAGCTAGTTACAACCAATATCACTCTTGAATAGGGGAAGTGACAGATTTAGCATTTTAATACTCCCCCTGATCCAAAGCATTTGACACAGTTACTAGAAGAGCTAGTACTAGGATCTGTTACCACAAAATTATCTTCATTAGCATCTTTCTTCTTCCATACTATGGTAGTCTTCTAAGATTCACTTAAAATTGTGACATTTTTATCATCCTAGACTTTGCCAAAGCATCAATAGACCTAAAAGGATTAGCATAATGAACTATTTGACAATATTTAAAACACTTTTTATTCCTAAGTCCCATTCTCACTAGCTGAACACTAGATCTGTATTGATTAGCCTTGTGACCATAATTTTTACAAACAACAATTTTCATGAAATATATTTTTCATTACATTTTTCTTGAATGAATTAGATACTTGACTTCTCCATTTATTTTCCTTATGACAACTAAAGCATTGAACATTCTATTCCTTCTTGATCTTGCATTAAACAACCTTATGACCAAAATTATTGCATATGAAATAATAACCATTAAAAGATAAGTACCTTTGATAATTTGGTTGCCTCACCAGAGGCCTTCTTGTAGACGCTTTTAGACTCTAGATCTTTCTTTTTACCTTAGAATTTTATCCTACTTCAACTTCATTCTCTTTTCTCTTGTTCTTCATATTTGAACACTCATCGGTGAATCCTAATCCTTCCTTGTCCTTGTGGCTTTTCTGGAGGAATAAAATTTGATCCAAAATAGTACTTCTTTCACAAACCTTTTCTTCAAATCTCATCTTATTCAATTCTTATTCTAACTTCTTGTTTTCATCTAACTTTTCTTGATGATATCTTTTAGACCTCCTTTGATCTTCTTCCAATCTTCCATTTTCTACTTGAAGTTTTCCTTGAGAAATTCCTCATTTTCTTACTATCATTTAGTTTCTTTTCTAGATTTTTCATATTTTATTTTGGTTCCCTCAATTCCTAACTTACTTCCTTGTGTCTTTCTTTGAATTTTTAGATCTGATCCCTCAACTTTGAGATACATGCATTTTCTTCCTTAAGGTTTTCTTTCATCTCCCCATTCTTTGATTTTGTGCTCTCAATGTCATCCATCATTATCTTTCAATACTCATGAGAATAATATTCTCCTTCCATCTATTCAAACATCCTAGATCTCCCTCAAGTGGCTAAGCTCTATCTGCAAGGGACCAAGCTCTAATACCAATTGTTGAACATGTTGAATAAATGAGAGGGGGGTGAATTAGTTATTCCAAAATACTTTCTAAAACCTTATTGATCTGGTATAATCATAAACCATTCAAATAATTAAGAATAATAAAATCTTGAAAGAAAAATAACAATAAACACCATAACACTAGATATAACATAGAAACCCAAGATGTGAAAAACCATAGAGAAATTAATTCTCATGAAATGAACATCAGTTAAGGTGACACCAATTAAAGTTATTTTTACAAGGGGTTCATTGTTGGTTTTCTTACTACTGTAGGCTCACTGTCGATTGGAATAACTGTCCTGATATAAAAGAGTTATTATAAAATGTGAACTAGTATAATTGCATTTGCATATTCATGAGACAGTTCCAACTAGTAGCACAACAATCACCATCAACAATAGATATGGTTACAGATCTTCAGTTAGTATATTGCAATCCAATCCTTCTATAATTTTGTATGTAAGGCTTCTCTTTATATCATAGTAACCCCTTGCACATCATTCTTCTGCTTACACACATTACTACCAAGTATTTATAGAATCATACTCATACTACACCACCTTCAACTTACTCTCTCGCTCCTCATATCAAATACAAAATGATTTCCCTATTTATATATACATCCAATAAGGTAAATGCATATGTTGACCAAGCCAAAAAGATGTCAACTACATTAAAAAGGATATTACAATATAGTTTAACATGCTACCACTGATCCTTCTCAATCATGACTCCATTCTTCATGATGTGATCTATTCTATTTGCTGCCCTATGTTTGAGAGTTGTGATATGGAAAAATCTTGTGTTCTTATCACCAAAAGAGATCTATAGGGATTTGGATCCTTGTTTCCAAAAACTTCTTCTCTCTAAATGATATTATGATATTTAGTTAGAATTTCATTCTCCTGAGGAACGTAATCCCGTATATAACCTTCCTGTTGAATTTTGTTCTAGATTTATTTTAGATAAAGTTGTAGTGAAGACTTCATTGAAAATAAATCCCCAAAAGACTCTTTATTCTATTTCTTGACATTAATCTTGACTTCCATTAACTTCTTGGAAACCCTGAACATCGTAGTACCATCAATCTTAATGTTCAACCACTCTTTTATGAAATCATAAAGTTTTAGATGTGAGAACCACATTTTTTCAAATCTAAATGGAAAGTTCATTCTACCATTCATAGAGTCCACCAAGAAGCTAATGGGAAAGTGATAAAACCAAATTCAAGATAAGACATTAAAAGAGGAGAAGTAACCAAGAAGCTATTCATTAAACACAAGAGCACAGTCCAATCTTACCTTAGATTAGATCTTGTCCATTTCTCCTATTCGTCCAAGTGAAAGAAAGTCCCTTAAGATCCACATCATGTAGTTCTTGCTCATTAATAAAATCCAACAGATCCAATTGCTATCCAACTTAATCTGTGAGCCTCCAAAATTTTCCATATCCTATAGAGGGGTATTAAAATCCCTCATAATGATCAAAATATCATTTAGATATTTTTTCCTAAAGGAAGCAAGATTAGACCAAAGTTTCCTTTTGACACTTTTTTTATTAGGTGCATAAATATTGGAAAAAATCTAATAAAATTCATCCCTAATATTCTTTAACCTAGTGGCCACATGATTCCCATCCTCCCATATTGGAGTTTCATTGATATAACTTGAGTTACAAAAAGTGGAAATACCACTAGAAGAACCATCTAAACTACTACCATGAACACTACAATTCTTAAAAACTTTAATTTTTTCCACTTTCACTTTTTAAGCATCTTAGTTTCTTGGACCAGGAAAATATCCAGTTTATGATCCATAGAAACATTATCTAAAATATCTTGTTTGTGAGAGCTATTAATCCCCCTAATATTCCAAGAAAATAATTTCATTTCTTACTTGGGGAGCTCTATAGACAAATCTCTAAGATAGTTCTCTGAATCCCATCAACAATATTTAATAGACATTCCTACTTCATGTGCCACTTTGAAGGTTTTCTCCCTAATCTCTTTGTCATACCACAATCCACTTTATCTCTATTCCTTGTAGAGACTCTTGGACTAGTAGCTTTTGTATTCTCCCTTTTCTCTTATCATTCTAGGAAAGAGAAACATCATCTTCCAGGTCTGTATCGTCAAAACTCATATTTTCCTTTCCTATTGTTTCCAAATCGCACAAACTTCTCTAGGAAGATGGGACAATATCTTCTACATCTTGGTTCAGCTCAACAAAAATATTGCAAATACCTCTTTTATCCACCAACTCCTCTGGAAAGGTAGATTTAACCACCTCAAAGCTAGAGGGAAAATTTGAAGACACTATGTGCGGTGAACTCTGAGAGGGGGGATGTTGAGTGCATAATACCTCAATTTCTCCATACGGAGAAGATACTAGATTTTCTTGGACTTCAGCAAGCTCCAAACCTTCTTCCATATTTATTATATCCTCAAAGTTACCTCCTCCCTCCACCCAACCATCCTTAGCTAACTGAGGGACACATTTTCCATTATCCTCTTCTCTACATACATTCGTTGAAGGAGCATTATCTAAAATTAAGGAACCCTCATTTCCCTATATATCATCTTCTGCTACATTCGTTGAAGGGGAATTATCTATAATAAAAGGCCCCTCTTTTTCCTGTTTATCATCTTCTTCTAGAATATGGGCCTCACAAGGCATAGGCCCAACCACTTCCTCCTTCTGACTTTCCACCATATGTTTGGGCTTCCAGACCATGACCCTCATTGTCTTATGTTTCAGATCTCTATTTTCTTTGAGATCATAGTTCATGGCCTAGTGCCTTGATTTCTTACATGCAAAGCACACAAAGGGAAAAGTTACATGCTCAATAACTTGGACCCATTTTCCTAGTTTAGAAACTAAATCAATAGAAGTAAGAAGCTCAGTAAAATGAACAATATAAATACATATCCTTGCATACAACATTCATTTCCTCACAGGCGTCATGGTGTCAATAGAAAGAAACTTAGTAAATGAGCTCGCTACTCCCCGAAAGACATCCTCATGCCAGTATTCAAGAGGAAGCCCTAAGAGCTAAACCCAAATAAGGACAACATCAAAGAAAGAATATGATAAATCTAACTTAGGAATCCATTTTTTTAGGGATAAGGAAGATTTACAAAAGAAATGTAAACTTCATCAATTTTAAAAATTGTTGTGGGAAAATATTAAAAGATTATTTTTATATTGAATAAAGGAAAAAAGAAGTCCATATATTGAATATTGTAAATTAATGATTTAAGAATAGAATAAAGATGGAAAAAGTTTTTCAAAAGTACATAATGAAGTAAATAAGAGATTTCAATCCCTTTGATTTATTGATACAATCGATCTACAATTGTTTGCATTAAAGTTAAAGCTTTGCCTTCTTCCCTTTTATTCAGTACGACCATAAACCCCTTGTTTACTTTGATGGATAATATGTGAATACGCTCACTATTATGCCGGGGGAGTAAAACTGTAATCATTCTTTCACATCTAGTTTTGAAGTGTATACGTCCAATATGCATGACAGGACGATATGAAGTCTTACGTGTAAGGAAAGCATATACAGTGATTGCATTTGATGAGCCCCTCATGTGCAGTGGACGATGCACTCCTCTCCGCATCTCAACAACTGCTTCGATGCCCGCCACCTCCGAAAACAAATTTACATTCAATCTAGACGATGTTGTATCGACTGATTTCCTTGCTAAAATGGTTGTTTCTGATGGCAGCATCTGAAACATTTAATATGTCAAAATAAAACAATAAATAATTAATACAAATAAATAAATAAACAAACATGCTTTCCACTCAAAATCAATTGTCTGCGTATTACCTTGAGTCCATAAATGCAATTCCGTACCCATGCATATCCATTGGCAGGGACTTCAATTGCCACACTTTTCAATCCTTGCCACTCTTCAAAACCTTCTACACTCTGCAGACTAGGACAAGCAGCAACCCTGAATTGCTCCAGATGACGTTGATGTGCAAGGCTTGGCAACGATTTCAACCCTCCACACTGTTGTACTTCAAACACTTTAAGCCCTGTTAGAGAAGATAGCCCTGATATTGTTCCCAATCTGGAACAATTCACCAATCTAAGAGATCGAAGTCTGGGACAAAACTCTCCACTAACTAGCAACTTTTCAATTTTATCTAATCCTCTTAGATATATGGTTTCAAGGCTAGTCGAATCTCTTCCTTTGCTTAGATTCAAATTCGACTCACTGCAAAAGACGCTGCCACTTGACGTCAATCGCAATGATCTAAGGGTACTAAGTTGTTTAATTGATTCTAGGAGGGATGTTATATCAGTCTCCTCTAAAGAATAGATTATATTTAATTCTTCCAAATGACTGAACATTCTTATTAAATCTGGAAGCTTTTTCAACCGGTGACAGTTTGAAATTCTTAGCTTTCTCAACTCGAAGCTGGCCTGCCATTCACGGTTGCTCTCAAAAATGAATTAATTATCAGAAGTAAACAACCTTGGATAAAACAAATGTTCTTATATGACTTATTTCCAGCAAAGAATGGCGAAATACCTGGGTATTGGTCTCCAACTGTTCATGAAAAGTCCTCCAGATTTCTATCACGTTGAAAACTGATAAATAATGCAATTTTCGTAGAGGAACCCATGGAGGAATTTCTTTTGATTTGCCTCTAACGCTTGAAAATTCAAGTCCCAGGAGGTCAGTCTCAGCAGAATCATTTGAATTCCCCATAAAATAAGTAATTCTCGTGGAGGACGAATCTTTGAACGAATGGAAACACCTGCCCTTTGTTTCTGCCAGGATTTGCTGAAATCCTTTTGCTTCCTGCGTATAACGATCAGGGTTAATTGTGCAGTTGGCTGAAAAAACTTAAAAAAACACATTGATTGAAATGTTTTATCAAAATCTTTTTATACAATT
This sequence comes from Chamaecyparis obtusa, assembly GCA_027943335.1. Taxonomy (NCBI): domain Eukaryota; kingdom Viridiplantae; phylum Streptophyta; class Pinopsida; order Cupressales; family Cupressaceae; genus Chamaecyparis; species Chamaecyparis obtusa. The sequence continues at coordinate 2,115,194 of BSBK01000530.1, forward strand.
ATTTTCAAAATAGTAAAGAAGGAGCACACCAAAGATCTAAGAATGTCTGGTTTCCACAGGCGAGGAGGGCCCAACTCATCTGCCATTTGTCTTCCCAGATCGCGGAGGTGATCGTGCATTTCAAATTTTCTATACTTCACTTCAACTAAGCACTTGTCTTGCAGGGTTTGAAGTGCATGTTCAGCGCTCCAACCAGACCCTCGCCAAATTGATTTAGCCATACTTATCAAATCAGCAGCGGATTTTTTATTGAATAGACAAGCAATATCTGTAAAGATCTGTTTCTCCTCTTGGTCCAGACTATCAAAGCTGATTCTCAGTCTTTGCATTATATCCTTAGGCTGGATTTTCTTAACTTTTTCCAATTCTATCTCCCAATAATACTCTTTTCTACCATAAAGATGAGCACCCAAAACTTTGAGTGAGAGAGGCAATCCTCCACAGAATTGCAGAAATCTTTCAACCAATTTCTCATATGCAATGGGGGGATCCTGTACACGGAAAGCATGGCGACAGAAAAGATCTTTAGCCTGATCCCTCTTCAGTCCCTTCATCTTATAACGGATATCTGCATCCGTTAACATACTTTGGTCCCGGGTTGTAATAATTACCAGGCTACTAGAGCTGAGCATACCTTGAGGTAACAGGGCATCTAACTGGTCCAAATGATCAATATCATCTAGGACTATAAGAAAATTCAATTCCTTAGCTCTTCCCAGACGTTGTTTCAGCTCTCCGATTCCATGGTCCACACTGCTAATGTTTAGACCTTCAATCTTTAGAAGATCTTTCAAGAGCTGATTCTGCAAGCACTGCAATTCATGCCTAGCATGTGATTCTCTGACATCAAAGAGAAAAGATGATGCATGGTAGGCTGAACTCTTCCTGTTGAACAATTCTTTTGCCAGGGTGGTCTTGCCAGACCCCCCAAGTCCATAGATCCCTGCTATCGTGACCTTGTCCACAGTTTCGGCTCTTTTGTCCCTCCTTGTCTCCGAAAAGCAACTTTCAAAATCTTCAACGAGCTCAGCAAGCCCAACCGGATATTTTGCAACATCTAGCAGTATCTTATTTTTCCTTTCTTGAACTTCTTGTAGCACACGGGACACAATATTTTCACACAAATTGCTGAAGTCCAAAACCAAAAAACCTTTATAGTGAGTCATCCCACTAAAGTAAAATTAATGTCATGAACTGAAGAAAAAGGGAAAACAAGACAAATGACAGTAATCTTACTCTTGGTTTGAGGATTGGCTAAGTTCATGACCAGATATGTCTGCAGCGGATTCCAGGGCCTTTTTCCATTCATCTAACTTATCAAGATACCTGTCTTTACTTCGATAGTCAGAAAATGCCTTAGCATACCGAGACTTGGGGTTCTCGATGTGACGAAGCTCCCAAGGTTCCACATCATAGAAGACGGGAATAAAGAGGGCATTAGGTGGTTGTTGTAACATAAGAACAAGCTCGTCCAAACACCATGAGGACTCTGCATATCCTGGGGAAAAAATGGCAATTTGCACAAGAGACGAGCAAATGCCATTGCGAATGGCAAGAGTTATTGAATCCCCCACTTGTATCTCTGGACGGTCTAGAAATGCCATGCACCCTCTTTCCCGAAGAAGGTGATACAAGTGTTTAGCAAGGGTTTCCTTGACATCAGGGCCTCGGTGGCTGATGAAAGCATCATATAATAATAATTTGGGAGAAGCAATCGAAGAAGAGGAGGAAGCCATGAATGCAAGACAGCAATTGCAAATTGCGGGAAACTTTCTAAAGCAGTGTTACCAGCGCTGGATTTGGTGGAGGATAAAACAATATCTGATATTTGTAAAGACTGGTAAGTAAATGCGAAGGAGTACGAGGGAAGTAAGGAATATTGAGCTGGATACAACAACAGCAAAGCAAAAGCAAAAGAAGTTTGGGTCCAAAAGCAAAAGAATTGTGTCCATTATGGGAGACAATAATAGAGAGCATCTTGAAATTTCAAAAAGGAAATATGTTGTCTCGAGTAATTCACGCCCTTAAATTGACGTTCTCAAAAGCATAGCAAAACCTTAAATAGCGTTCTTTACATAGTGGAGGCGAATAAATTCGAACGATCAACAAATTGGCATCCGAGGCAAGAGAAATGAATGATTCTTTGTCTTCGATTTTCACTATTTTCAATTTGTGATTTTTATAGGCTCCCTTTTTAATTGGTTCGGCTTTCGTTTTCGTGGCTTCAACTTCGAATCCGCTCCCCTATTTCTTAGGTGAGAATACTCTGATTAAGCATATATCAATTGCAAATACGTAGCAAAATGTATTTTTGTGAGTTCAACTTGAAAATCAGCTGGAATACAAATTGAAATGGTTTTATCCTCAACACTTTGTACCTTTCAAAATTATATTTGATAATTTTAATTTTTTTCAAGTATCTGAATTATTATTGAAGGTTAAACTAGCATAGTTAAATAGTGCTTGTGCTTATGAAATGCAAATTAATCAAAATTGTAAAAGATGATAAACTTCTTATATATTTATGTTATGTAACAGTGATGATATAAATGAGAAATGATATTGCTTATCGACAAGTGTGTATTATCTTGTTTGCAGGTTTTATCAAAGCCACTTTGAACACTAATGGATTGTTGTATCTTCGGTGGTTGATAGACAACATATGATTGCTGATAGATACACAGCAACGTAAGAGAGGGGAGTCGCGAACATGATAGATGGTGACTCATAGATGAGTCATGACCTATCATGGCCATGACCTTTCATTAACTTGTTTGTTAAGAACCAAAACTTAATCGGTCTCTTTAATTCATACTCCCTATAATAGTATCGATACAATCATAAAGAATAACAACAACATCATTATAAATCAAAGTTTATTATTTGTATATTAATATATATTAGTAATGACATTAATGTTACAATTAATATATATACATTTATAATTTATCTTTATCTGAACGATGCTATCTAATTTCAACACTCCCTCTTAGCTAGGGAAGATAAAGTGCATCATATTTCTCATAAGTATGTATATACCATTTAATATAACATGGTATATCATATCACCCAACATGTGATATCTGGTTTTACAGATCATCTAACACATGATATGAGGAATCATCTAACATGTGATACCCAATTTTACATATCACCTAACATGTGATATGAGTAATCACCTAACACGTGACACCTATTTTACATATCACCTTAACTCGTGATATGAAGGATATAATATGCCAAGAACATTACATTCTCCTTATACCCCTATTATGGTATGTGCACTGACATTACAACACATAATGTCTACCATAACGAATCATAATATCAATACAACATGATATCAACATTATAAGATCGTCATCTCATAATGTTAAGTACAAGTGTTCATTATTCAAAAAGTCATCACCTTTTGAGTATGTACACAGGATGGGTGAGCCCATAGAAGAAGTTTACACATTAAACATCTTTATTATATTAATACTTGAATCAAATTTTACATTTCAACCATACCAATATTTTTCCTGAAGTGATCAACTTTCACCTTTGGGAGTGCTTTGGTAAGGATATTTGTAGTTTGATCTCCTACATACTAATATATTCTAACTGAATTGAATTCTTTTCTACCATGTCTCTTACATAGTGGTAAGGAATCTCAATGTGCTTGGATCTATCATGAAATATTGTATTCACTGAGAGCCTGATACAAATTTGGTTATCATAGTGGATGATAGCTAGTTTCAGTGGTTTGTTGAATAACCCAACAAGCAACTTTCTAAGCCATACTACTTCTCAAGAAGCCATTGATGTAGCACTGTATTCTACCTTCGTAGAACTTTGAGCTACTGATGACTGTTTTCTTCTTATCCATGATATCATAGCCGATCTCAAACTGAAGCAACACCCTGAGGTGCTCTTTCAATCGGTCACACTTCCAGCCCAATCAAAGTCGGTGAATCCATGAAGTTCTAAGACAACATTTTCATATTTAAGTTCATAATTAAGAGTACCCTGAAGGTATCTCATGATATGTCTTGTAGCAACAAGATGAATCTCCTTAGGTTCACACATGAACTAACTCAAAGCATTTACGAAATAACAGATATCGGGCCTGGTGTTTACCAAGTACATCAAGGATCCAATTATCTACCTATAGAGAGTAGGATATGTTGTCTGAGATTCTATTGCGACTTCTTTCATCTTATGAAAAATTATCTCCATGGGTGATGACATCGGTCTATAGTTCATCATGCCCAATCTGATCTTTAATATGTCAATGGTGTACTCTCCTTGATTAAAGATAATGCTATCTGATTTATGCCAGACTTCTAAGCCAAGAAAGTAGTGCAATAGCCCTAAGTCTTTTATGTCAACTTCTGTGGCTAGATCCTTCTTGCATTGATTAATGAGGTGATCCTCTCCTGTAATCAATAGATCATCAACATATAAAATTAATATTAAATTTCACCTTTTCTTTGTTTGAAGTAGAGATTTGGGTCTGCATCATTTTGGAGAATCCTATTCCCATGAGATAACTGTCAATTCTCTCATACCTTTTCTTCCAAAAGGTTCTAGTTTTGTTATTTTCTCTTTGGGCATATGTATGTATACAGGACAACCAATTATCCATAAGTGATTGATGTCTGGTTTTGTATGAGTGAAGGCCTCCTCGGGAGTTTTATTATGAATGTGAGAGTGTGGACATTTGTTTTGTATGTATACTACAGTATTTGAGGCTTCTGCACAAAGATAATTTTCTATGCTTTGATCAAGAAGCATTTCCTTAGCAGCTTCAACAATGGTTCTATTTTTCCTTTCAGCAACCCCATTTTGTTGAGGGTTGTAAGAGATAGTAAAATCCCTCTTAATCCTAACATCCTTAAAAAATTATTTAAACATATCTGATGTATATTCTTTTCCGTTGTCTGTCCTACGGGTTTTTATTTTTCTCCCAGAAGAGTTTTCAGTAAGGGCCTTGAATTCCTTAAATCGTTTAAGGATATCCTCTTATACTTTATATTCAAGGAAATAGATCCAGGTCTTTCTGGAAAAATAATCAACAAAGATTACATAATATCTACACCCTCCTAATGAAGTGACAGATATTGGTCCACATAAATATGAGTGAACTAATTCTAATACATTATTAGTCTTGCTAGAGCTATTTTGAAATGCCCCTTTAGTGTTTTTACCTAAGGCACACCCCTTGCATGCCCAGAGTGGTAATGTTTAAGTTTTGGTAATCCAGTGACTAGGTTTTCCATGGAAGATAGAGCTCTAAAGTTTAGATGACCTAATCACCTATGCCAAATTTCATTGGTGTCAGTAATCTCATTGATTAGGACTTGATTTGGTTCTGTACATAATTCGTATAGGTAACCATGCTTTCTACCTATGGTTTGGGCTTTCTTGATAGTAGAGTTCTTTGACCATGCCAGTACTTTACCATCCATAAATGTTACTTTATATCCATTATCTTCAAGTGCAGATATGGAGACCAGGTTCCTCTTGATACTTGGAACAAATAAAAATCCATTGATTTGAATGGAAATACCAGTCTTTAGTTTGATGGTGTATGTTCCAACACCTTTTAATGGATGTGATGAGTCATCTTCAATAGTTACTTCCTCATCAATTCATCTACCATAGAGTCTAGTAGTTCTCTGAATCCGGTAATATGTCTTCAAGAACCACTGTCTATAACCCAAGTGCTTTTATTTGAGACTTGATTTGAAAGTGCGGAGTAGAACACAAACTTCTCAGATTTGGGTTCTTCCTTAGTCTTCTTTACTTTGGAAAATGAAGCTTGGTGCTTTTTATATGGGCAATTTACTACATAGTGTCCATACTTATCACATCTAAAACATTGTACTTTTGTCATATCCTTCTTGGATTTACCATTTCCTTGATTGCCTTTCCTTTTCTTGAAGTGTTTCTTCATTTCTTTCTTGTGGGAATTCACATTTAACACATGAAGATCTTCATCGATGATTTTCTTCTTTAGTCCTTTCTTTGCTAGTCTTGATTCCTCTTGGAGACAGTATGATCTTAATCGGTCAAATTCTGGAAATTTAGACCTAGCACTAGTGTCAGAGATAAATGTCTCCCAAGAGTCAGGTAGACCATCTAATACGATCAATGATAATTCCTTACATTCTATTTTGTAGCCAAGTGTTGACAATTGATCTCTTAGAGCCAAAACTCTCATAAAGTATGCATTGATTGATTCGCCTTTGTTCATACTTATGTGATTGATCTATCTCTTTAAGGCTAATGTTTTTCTGGCACTACTTATCTCATGTAATTTTTTACAAGTTATTTAAACATCTCATATGCCTTTTCATATTTTGTCAATATTGATACAATGTGGTCTTTGACTCCATCGATGATGATTTTCATGGCTTTATCATTTCCTTTGATCCACGTAGTTTTCTTTGGATCATTCTCTGGTTTTGTCATGTCTTCTCTTATGAATGATTCAACTTTATTCTCTTTTAGTATCATCATAATTCTAAACTTCCATGATTGAAATTTGTTTCCTCCTTCAAGCCTATCTTCGAACCTGATAATGCTTTCCATTGAGAATGTAATGTACTTTAACTTAGATCTGTGTTTCTCAAGTTTATCTGCCACAATAATCCTACAACCAACACTCTGATACCATGTAAAAAATGATAAAATTCTTATAGATTTATGTTATGTAATAGTGATGATATAAATGAGAAACGATATTGCTTATCATCAAGTATGTATTATCTTTGGTGGTATTATCAAATCCACTTCAAACACTAATGGATTGTTGTCTCTTTGGTGGTTGATAGACAACATATGACTATTGATATATACACGTCAACATAAGAGAGGGGAGTCACGAACATGATAGATTGTGACTCATAGATGATTCATGACCTATCATGGTCATGAGCTTTCATTAACTTGTTTGATAAGAACTGAAACTTAATCGGTCCCTTTAATTCATACTCCCGATAATAGTATTGGTACAGTCATAAACAATAATAGCGACATCATTATAAATCAAAGTATATTATTTTTATATTAATATATATTAGTAGTGACATTAATGTTACTATTAATAGATATTAATGTATATACATTTATAATTTATCTTTATATGAACGATACTATCTAATTTTAACAAAAACATATGTTTCTAGGAGGCATGAAATTGAATTGAACGACAAGTAAAGTGATTACTTTTATCTAATATTATTCATATAATTCTATGATTTATTATTCTTTATTTTATTTTGATTCTATCATTTATCTTTTTGTGGTTGCATTAGAGTTTTAATTTTCATTTAAAATTGAAGTATTTGGAGTAAAAATTTGATAAATGAAAAAATGGCAATTAATTTTAAATAAAATATTATTTTTAAAAAATCATTAATTTAAATAAGAGAAGAAAATTATTATGTCTTAAACTTAGAGAACACTTAAAATGTATTCATACATACATATATATAGACAAGCATCAATTTACTGTGTATCATGCAAGAAACACTTCTCACAATTAATACACATTGAAAACTCATTCATGCATATAAAAGCTCACAGAAACATACAAGAGTGCTTTAGGATTACAAAAAACATGGGTATAAAAGAATGCATTAGAGCCTACTCAATTTCGTAAGAACATAAGGTGCCTATAAGTGTTATAAATAGACATATACAAAAACAATTAAATAAACACATATATACATTCTTCTTCCATTTTAGTTTCAACTCTCCACCTCTACTTTTCAAAAAAAACAATCTTACTAATGTTAATAGTTTCACTAACTTTTATCTAATTTTTTATGGTAAATCCTTTAAAAAATAATAGAAATGATTTCTTCCATTATTTTAGCCCAAAATATAGGCCACCTTTAATGGCCTTTAATTTAGGCTTAAAATAGAATTGAATTAACATAAAAAAATTAATCCCTTTTCTTCTTATTAATTTTCACTCAAAATCATGAAAGAAAATAAATACATAAATCTTACAAAATCTTAAGCTTTGTAGGATTTTAATAAAATCAAAACAAAATTAATAAGTAAAAGTAATCTTAAAAGTAAGAAAATTATCTCACTTGAAGAAGATTTAAATACATGAAAAACATGAAATGTATGAATGTAATGTATATTTCCATAACTAATTTCCAATCTCTTCTACTTACTACCTTAATTTTTGAACATTTCATATTTTATATAATTATTGGTGACATTTTCTTCATTTCTATGTTTTTTCATCTAGTATTATTTTAACATGATTTTTAGTTCCTGTCGTAGGCTGTAACTATAGGCATCGACCTATTTTTAACTAGTGATTAAACTACTTAATTCCAGCCAATCAAATTTCATAATTTCTTTTTGTCATATCAAATTCTAATATTTGATAAATTAAATGCACAATATTTAATTTTTCTAATTTAGAAAACTATTTATCTTTCATTTGATTGGTTTAAAGAAATTGAGCGATAAGAACGAGTTTTTTGAAAATATTTTTCCCATTGTAATGTTTTGATCATATTATTAGGTCACAATAATATTATTATTAGTTTGAATGAAGCATTTTGCTATGAGCCTTTTTTTAGGAAATATTTGTCCCTTCCCATAGTTCCATATGAACTTTTTTTAGAGATATTTGCTCCTTCCATAGTTTCATATGAGCCCTTTTTAAGGAAATATTTGTCCATTCCCATAGTTCATGTTACATTAAAAACTTAAAATTTTTTCATTTCACAATTTAAATATTTTTTTATTATTTAATTTTGATATTTTATATTTATTTTGTTTATAAATATAATTTAAAATTGTCAGTTAATACAAAATTCTAAATAATATTTATTATTCTTAAAATTATTAAATAAATTAAATATAGAAATAATTAATTATATGTATAATATTTTTAAAAAAATTATTGTTATGATATATTAATATTATAATATTATTTTATAATATGTTATAAGAAAAAATAAATTTATTATTATTTAATTTTTTAAAATATATAAATAAATAATTGTATATTTTTAATAAATTGCAAATTAATATTTTTAATAGGTTTGATTATACTCAATAATAGATTGTCCTTCATACATGTAAATGACTATTTTACTTTTAAGACATTAATATACATAAATAAAAAATATTTATTATTTACTTAAAATTATTATTTTTTAAAATAGAATTATTATTAAAAAATATATTGCCTATCTAAAGTCAATTATTGTCCAACATAGATTTAATTACAACTACATTTGTAATGAAACTACTTGGTTGTTATTATTAAAGACAATACATATTTGAAGTGTAAAAAAGAAGTCCATAAATTGAATCTTATAAATTAAACATTTAAGAATAGAATAAGGATAATAAAAAAAGATTTTCAAAAAGGTACATAATACAGTAAATAAGAAATTTCAATCCTTTTGATTTATTTCAATACAATCGGTCTACAATTCTTTAAATTAAAGTGAAAGCTTTTCCTTCTTCTCTTTTATTCAATACGACCATAAACCCCTTGTTTAATTTGATATGAAATATGATAATACCCTCACTATTATTATGGTGGGGAAGTAAAACTGTAATCATCCTTTCACAAAATTCTGTGAAGCATATAGGTCAAATAAATGTGGGACCAAAATTAGAAGATGCAAGGAAAGCATATATAGTGATTACATCTGATGAGATCCTCATGTGCAGTCTATGATGCTCTCCTCTCTACATCTCAACAAGTGCTTCGATGCTAGCCACCTCAGAAAATAAATTCACATCTGGCATCTAGATGATGTTGTATCGACTAGCTTCCCTGCTAAAATGGTTTTTTCTGATGGTAGCATTTGAAACATTTAATGTGTCAAAATAAAACAATAAATAATTAATACAAATAAATAAATAAACAAGCATGCTTCCACTCAAAATCAATTGTTTACATATTAGCTTGAGTCCATAAATGCAATTTTGTACCCATGCATATCCATTGTCAGGGACTTCAATTGCCAGACTTTTCAATCCTTGCCACTCTTCAAAAACTTACATCTGATGAGATCCTCATGTGCAGTCTATGATGCTCTCCTCTCTGCATCTCAACAAGTGCTTCGATGCTAGCCACCTCAGAAAATAAATTCACATCTGGCATCTAGATGATGTTGTATCGACTAGCTTCCCTGCTAAAATGGTTTTTTCTGATGGTAGCATTTGAAACATTTAATGTGTCAAAATAAAACAATAAATAATTAATACAAATAAATAAATAAACAAGCATGCTTCCACTCAAAATCAATTGTTTACATATTAGCTTGAGTCCATAAATGCAATTTTGTACCCATGCATATCCATTGTTAGGGACTTCAATTGCCAAACTTTTCAATCCTTGCCACTCTTCAAAAACTTCTACACTCTGCAGCTCATCACAACCAGCAATCATGAATTGCTTCAGATGACATTGATGTGCAAGGCTTGACAATGATTTTAACCTTCCACAGTTCTTTACTTCAAACACTTTGAGACATGTTAGAGAAGATAGCCCTGATATTGATTCCAATTTTATCCCCCAATAATACTCATTTCTACCATAAAGATGGGCACCCAAAACTTTGAGTGAGAGAGGAAAACCTCCACAAAATTGCAGAAAGCTCTCAACCAATTTCTCATATGCAATGGGGGGATCATGTACACGGAAAGCATGGCTACATAAAATATCTTTATCCTAATCCTTTTTCAATCCCTTAATCTTATAATGAATATCTGCATCCATTAACATATTTTGGTCTCAGGTTGTAATAATTACCAGGCTACTATAGCTGATCATACCTTGAGGTAACAGGGCATGATCTAACTGGTCCAAATGATCAATATCATCTAGGACTACAAGAAAATTCAATTTCCTAGCTCTTCTCAGATGTTGTTTCAGCTCTATGATTCCATGGTCCACACTGCTGATGTTCCTTATGCATATTTTCTTATACGCTCTTAACCATAGGTTCCTTACATCACTTACTATCATATATTAACTTCGCAAGGCTTGATTCAAATTATGCTAGATTCTCTATTGTTGTGATGCTTAATCTGATGCTTAATTAATGAAATTTGATGCTCAATCAGTTTGAGATGGGTTCAGAATTGATTCCAAATTACTTTCAAATGCGTCACCTGACTGACTTTATGATATTGTGGATGCACTTGTTTGATATGTCACATTGACAAATATAACTTCATCCAACTTACTGCTATTTCCTTTCTTACTATTGTTGTTATCCATATTTCTCCTAGGATTAGGATTCCTCATGTTGTTCATTCTTCAATATCTTGTTGTGTGACCCATGTTGTTACAAATCTGACAAACTATGACATTGTTTCCATATCTCAATCCTGACTGACTAATCTGTGATTTGCAATTTCTACCAATATGTCCAAAATTGTTGCATCTATAACACATAACTCCATTTCTTATATTGTTTTTTACTCCAATAGGTCTTATATCTACAAGGTTAGTATTTCTAAACATTCTACTATTATCTTTATTATTAGATCTAGATTTTTTACAATCAATAGCTCTATGATCAAAACCATGACAATTATAACAATAACCAGAGATAGGTTTAAATTTCTTACCTATACAATCCCTTTTCATGTGTCCAAATGAATTACATGCATAAAATTTACCTTTGAATTCATTTCATATTTCTTTAGGTGATTCATCATGCTTAGGTACATCTTCAGATTGGTTAGACTCAACTTTTTCTTGTTTCTCTTCTTCTTTATTCTTAGGTTGATGAATTACTAGATCTGATTCTTTACATTCTTCAGTCTTCTTTGAGAATTCTTCTTCAAAATATCTAAGACTAGTTTTATCATAAGTAGGTATCTGATAAGAAATTTTTTCATCAATATTTTCACTGTTGGAATGCATTTTCTCAAGATGTTTCTTGGATTGACTTTGAGTTAGTTCTCCTCTCATAATTGAATTATACTTTTCAAGTTCAGCATACTGCAACTTTGTAGTTTCAAGTTCAGATGTCACTTTGGTAATTTTAGACCTTAGATCTACATTATTAGATTTCAACTCTGATTTAATTTTTTTGTTATCATCTTTCAAGCTTAACTTTAGATCTACAATGTTTAGTTCATGCTTTCTAGGACCTCATTCTCCTTTTTCAGTTTTGAAACTTCATCACTATCCTTGATCTGATTTACAGGCTCTTTCTTCGATTGAAGATCTTCTATCTTTTTTTTTAATTTCTCAATGTAGTCTTTTGCACTTTCATATTTATTCTTTAGAGTATCTCTTTTTTCAGTAAGAATATCAATCTTCTCAAGAGATTCTTCTAGGTTTTTCTATAATTGATCCATATCCATAGAGATCTTACTCAAGTTGTTAGGCCTTCTTCGAGTAACTGTGCTCTGATACCAATTGTTAGAAATAGGAAATATTGAGAGGGGGGTGAATCAGTATTTCACAAAAAATTTATTTTGCCTAATTATGGATATATTCAATTAACTTGTAACTTGCATAAGAAACTAAACTAAATAGAAAACACAACCATAAAATAAAAGAACTCATAACACCATATTTTGTTCTCGAGGAAACACCGACCAAGGGAAAACCCCGGTGGGGATGGTACCCACAAATGATCCACTAATCAAAAGTATCCAGTTAAAGATATTGACCATGTTAGGAGTCTATTACATCTGTATAGTGTCTCGGTCCTTGTTAGAGGACTTAGGCCTTGTTAGAAGCCTCAACCCTATTAGGAGTTGGTATTACAAAATATGAATGTATGAAAGATGAGTCCACTACCAAAACATGCAATATACAATGATAATATTCAATACAAAATATAGAATACAAAACCTTTTACTATTGTTGAATATCTTCAATATTCTGATCTAGCTTGTAGGCTCTTCACAAAACTTTCTATCAATTCACAGTGTTTTGATCATACATCAGATTTTTCATAATGCAAAATTATATATCAATTACACAACATTCTCTTTTCCTTCACATTACAACTTACTTTCCTTTATACAAGCTATCACAAATATAGCTTTCTAGTCGGTTTGTATGTTTCCAAAACATAATATTAATTATTATTGCCTTAGGGTTAACATCTAGGATGTTGTCCCTAATTAGTTAAGTCATTATTTTTGTTAGGATTAACAAAGCAGAAATAACAATTATGTGCAAATATAACTAATATCAAAAAATAATAAACCACACAGAATAGAACACAAGACACACAGATTTAACGTGGTTCACCCAATCCCTGGGCTACGTCCACCAACAGCGAGTCCAATATTATTATTATCCAGTGATTACAACCTGATTACAATCCGTAATCCCTTACAGCCCAATTCTACCGCAAGTACTAAAATCATACATAATGAAAAATCCCTAACCCTAAGCCATATTATACAATATTTTCCCGCTTTAGGGTTAGAATGAGTTATAAGTAGTCGGCCCAAATAACCGAAAAGTAGTCGGCCTCAAAAGCGAGGTCGGGAGGAAAAGTGTACAATACTTTCCTGATAGTACTTTCTTGATTAGTCACCACAAGCTAACAATTTTGATAAACAAAATAATCCCTTCACTCAAAACATTCATTCACTAGTCATTGCTCTATTTTGGTCGACTCAACATTGTTTCTATAAAACATTAATATCTATGTATGTACATGTTGTATAGTCTTGCGCTCATAGATGTAGCTTCAATATACCTCATATAATCTGTTCTTGAGTTTTCATGCACTAGAAATACTTGTGTGAACTTTGCTGATCAAAATAGTCTATGTGCAGACAGATAAACACTATTATACTTAGACAATTTTCTTAAGTTCTCATCCATAATTTTATCCTTGGATCATGTTGTCTTAATACTAAATATATTTTTCCATAATGACAACATCATGATGTCCTACTTAGCTAAGTTTCCAACAAAAAGACCCCTCTTTTCCCTATTTATCATCTTCTTCTAGAATATTTGCCTCGCTAGCCATAGGTCCAACCACTTCCTCCTTCTAAATTTCCACCATCTATTTGGGCTTCCAGACCATGACCCTCATTGTCTTATGTTATAGAGCTTTGTTGGCTTTGAGAGGATTCTCCATGGCCTAGTGCCTTGATTTCTTACATGCAAAGCACAAAAGGGAAAATTTACATACTCAATAACCTAGACCCATTTTCCTAGTTTAGAAACTAACTCAATAGAAGTAAGAATCTCAGTGGTATGAACAATAGAAACATATATCCTTGCATGCACCATTGATTTCCTAACAGGTGTCATGGCATCAATAGAAAGAAACACAATAAATGAGCGAGCTATCCCCTGAAAGACATCCTCATGCCAGTATTCAAGAGGAAGCCCTAAGAGCTGAACCCATATAGGACCAACATCAAAAAAAGCATCTGATAAATCCAACTTAGGAATCCATTTTTTACGGCTAAGGAAGATTTACCGAATACCCATGGCCCCCCACATAAAACTTTTGTGAGGTCCTCAACACAAGAGAAATAAAAATAAAAGAACCCTTTGGGCATAGCAGAGACCTCAACTTGCCCCTTAAGATTCCACCGTTTTTGTACAAAATCCCTCACAATCTCAATATTGGGTCTAGAACTGAAGAACTTGCCTACTAGAGAAAGAAGCATCACTGAGATGTTATGGTCAATAACTTGGTCAAGTACAGAGATGGAAAACTTCCCTTTACTTGAATCTAAAATATTGTGAGTAGGGGGGAGCTAGATTTCTCTATAGTTTTAACCTCAAAGAGAGAAGCCCATTGTTTAACATTATCCCTATCCACCTTCCTTACCTTGGAGGGTCCCGAGTAGAGAATCTCCTTCTCAAGGATGACAACTATGCTATTGAGGGGAGTGGGAATAACATTTTGACACCCAAGAGAATGATCTAAGGGCTTATCCCCACCAAGGGAAAGATATATAGTCAACTTACCTTGCAGATCCACCTGGGCCCCCAACTTCGGACCAAAATTTATCAGGTCTCCATCCTTCAAATCTACACACACTTGTCCTTCACCTTATCCCTTTTCCTAATGACCCACATTCTGAACCACACCAGTTGCATTAGTCATAGATCTGACAGTAGACTACCCAACATTCTGGTACCCTTTTGTCGCTTGAAACCCTCACACGTCTCCTTTGCGCTCCATCATTCCTTGGATTTTGTGGATTATTGATAAATGTTGACTTATAAAAATTTCTTTAATTTTATTATTATCATTTTATTGTTTCTTTAACCACAAATATCCACATGATGGTCATGTAAAAGGATGTGACATTTTATTAGTTACTAGGTTACATATGTAGATGCAAAGATATATTTGTCATTCCAAATGTGACCCCAACCTCCAACCTTTATTGTACATAGTCAAAATAAAATAATTTTATTATAAAATAAATGATTGTGAAGAATACTTTATTTTGAATCTCAAGACATATCATATTTATCAAATTTAGATTAATAGTTGAACAATTAATGATTATAAGATTTAGCATCTCTCCTATTTACTTTCCTAAAATAACATGCATTAATTGTTTATTTTTGAATACTCAAATATATTTAATTTGTCTATACACATAAACATATAATTAAATTAACTTAAATTATCATATATAATTTTTAATTATTTTATTAAAAGATTAAAGACAAAAGAAATGTAAATCGTCATCAACTTTAAAAATTATTGTAGGAAAATATCGAAAGATTATTTTTATATTGAATAAAGGAAAAAAGAAGTCCATAAATTGAATCTTATAAATTAAAGATTTAATAGAATAAAGATTTAAAAAAAAGCTTTTAAAAAAGGTACATAATAAAGTAAATAAGAGATTTAAATCCTTTATTGATACAATCGGTCTACAGTTGTTTGCATTAAAGTTAAAGCTTCGCCTTCTTCCCTTTTATTCAGTACGGCCATAAACCCCTTGTTTACTTCGAAGGGTGATATGCTACTAATCTCACTATTATTATGGTGGGGACGTAAATCTGTAATCATCCTTTCCCTTCCGTCTGTGTTGTATATAGGTTCAGTAAATGTGGCATCAAATGAAGATGCAAGGAAAGCATATATAGTGATTGCATCTGATGAGCTCCTCATGTTTAGTGGATATTGATGCTCTCCTCTCAGCATCTCAACAACTGCTTCGATGCCACTCACCTCAGAGAATAAATTTACATCCAATCTAGACGATGCTGTATCGACTGGCTTCCCTACTAAAATGATTTTTTGTGATGGCAGCATCTGAAACATTTAATATGCCAAGATAAAACATTAAATAATTAATATAAAGAAATAAACAAACATGCTTTCCACTCAAAATCAATTGTTTGCATATTACCTTGAGTCCATGTATGCAATTCCGTACCCATGCATATCCATTGTCAGGGACTTCAATTGCCAGACTTTTCAATCCTGGCCACTCTTCAAAACCTTCTACACTCTGCAGCTCATCACAACCAACAACCGTGAATTGCTCCAGATGACGTTGATGTGCAAGGCTTGACAACGATTTCAACCTTCCACAGTTGTTTACTTCAAACACTTTAAGCCCTGTTAGAGAAGATAGACCTGATATCGATATTGATAACAATTTGGGAAAAAATTTCAGTGTAAGAGACTTTAATCTGGGACAAAACTCTCCACTCACTAGAAACTTTTCAATGTTGTCTAATCCACTGAAATGAATGGTTTCAAGGCTAGTCATACGGCTGCTTGTTGAATCTCTTCCTTTGCTTAGATTCAAATTCGACTCACTGCAGAAGACATCTCCATATGTTGTTGCAGTCAATCGCAATGATCTAAGAGTACTAAGTTGTTTGATTGATTCTAGGAGGGATGTTATATCAGTCTTATGTAAAGAATACTCTATTTCTAACTCTTCCAAACGACGGAACATTCCTATTAAATCTGGAAACTTTTTCAACCGGTCACACTGTGAAATTTGTAGCTTTCTCAAGTCGAAACTGGCCTGCCATTCACGGTTGCTCTCAAAAATGAATTAATTATCAGAAGTAAATAACCTTTGATAAAACAAGTGTTCTTATATGACTAATTTTCAGCAAAGAATGGTAAAATACCTGGGTATTGGTCTCCAACTGTTGATGAAAAGTGCTCCACATTTCTATCACGTTGTAAACTGATAAATAATGCAATTTTCGTAGAGGAACCCATGGAGGAATTTCTTTTGGGGAGCCCAAGTTTGAAAATTCAAGTCTCAGGAGGTCAGTCTCAGCAGAATCATTTGAATTCCCCACAAAATAAGAAATTCTCGTGGAGGACGAATCTTGAAACGAATGGAAACACCTGCCCTTTGTTTCTGCCAGGATTTGCTGAAATCCTTTTGCTTCCTGCGTATAAGGATCAGGGTTAATTGTGCAGTTGGCTGAAAAAAATTAAAAAACAATACATTGATTGAAATGTTTTTTCAAAGGCTGTTTATAAAATTATTTTTAAAATAGTAAAGGAGGAGCACACCAAAGATCGAAGAATGTCTGATCTCCACAGGCGAGGAGGGCCCAACTCATCTGCCATTTGTCTTCCCAGATCGCGGAGGTGATCATGCATTTCAAATGTGCTATAAATGTTCACTTCAACTAAACACTTGTCTTGCAGGGTTTGAAGTGCATGTTCAGCGCTCCAACCAGACGCTCGCCAAATCAATTTAGCCATACTTATCAAATCAGTTGCGTATTTTTTATTGAATAGACAAGCAATATCTATAAAGATCTGTTTCTCCTCTCGGTCCAGACCATCAAAGCTAATTTTAAGTCTTTGCATTATATCCTTAGGCTGGATTTTCTTAACTTTTTCCAATTCTATCTCCCAATAATACTCTTTTCTACCATAAAGATGGGCACCCAAAACTTTGAGTGAGAGAGGCAATCCTCCACAGAATTGCAGAAAGCTCTCAACCAATTTCTCATATGCAATGGGGGGATCCTGTACACGGAAAGCATGGCTACAGAAAAGATCTTTAGCCTGATTCCTTTTCAGTCCCTTCATCTTATAACGGATATCTGCATCCTTTAACATACTTTGGTCCCGGGTTGTAATAATTACCAGGCTACTAGAGCTGAGCAAACCTTGAGGTAACAGGGCATCTAACTGGTCTAAATGATCAATATCATCTAGGACTACAAGAAAATTCAATTGCCTAGCTCTTCCCAGACGTTGTTTCAGCTCTCCGATTCCATGGTCCACACTGCTAATGTTTAGACCTTCAATCTTTAGAAGATCTTTCAAGATCTGATTCTGCAAGCACTGCAATTCATGCCTAGCATGTGATTCTCTGACATCAAAGAGAAAAGATGATGCATGGTAGGCTGAACTCTTCCTGTTGAACAATTCTTTTGCCAGGGTGGTCTTGCCAGAACCCCCAAGTCCACAGATCCCTGCTATCGTGACCTTGTCCCTCCTTGTCTTTGAAAAGCTACTTTCAAAATCTTCAACGAGCTTAGCAAGCCCAACCGGATATTTTGGAACATCTAGCAGTATCTTATTTTTCCTTTCTTGAACTTCTTGTAGCACACGGGACACAATATTTTCACACAAATTTCTGAAGTCCAAAACCAAAAAATCTTCATAGTGAGTCATCCCGCTAAAGTAAAATTAATGTCATGAACTGAAGAAAAAGGGAAAACAAGACAAATGACAGTAATCTTACGCTTGGTTTGAGGATTGGCTAAGTTCATAACCAGATATGTCTGCAGCGGATTCCAGGGCCTTTTTCCATTCATCTAAGTTATCAAGATACCTGCCTTTACTTCGATAATCCGAAAATGCTGCAGCATACCGAGAATTGGGGTGTTTGACGTGGCGAAGCTCCCAAGGTTTCACATCATAGAAGACGGGAATAAAGAGGGCATTAGGTTGTTGTTGTAACATAAGAACAAGCTCGTCCAAACACCATGAAGACTCTGCATATCCCGGGGAAAAAATGGCAATTTGCACAAGAGACGAGCAAATGCCATTGCGAATGGCAAGAGTTATGGAATCCCCCACTTGTATCTCTGGACGGTCTAAAAATGCCGTGCACCCTCTTTCCTGAAGAAGGTGATACAAGTGTTTAGCAAGGGTTTCCTTGACATCAGGGCCTCGGTGGCTGATGAGAGCATCATATAATAATAATAATTTGGGAGATGCAATCGAAGAAGAGGAGGAAGCCATGAATGCAAGACAGGAATTACAAATTGCGGGAAACTTTCTGAAGCAGTGTTACCAGCGCTGGATTTGATGGGGATAAAACAATATCTGATATTTGTAAAGACTGGTAAGTAAATGCGAAGGAGTACCAGGGAAGTAAGGAATATTGCGGGGTCAAAAGAAAACAAAAGCAAAAGAATTTTGGGACCAAAAACAAAAGAATTGTGTCCATTATGGGAGACAATAATGGAGAGCATCTTGAAATTTCAAAAGGGCAAGATGCTGTCTCCAATAATTCACGCCCTTCAAATTGGCTTTCTCAAAAGCATAGCAAAACCTTTTATCTTCATTCAACTTTTGAATTTAGGGGGCGAAAATTTATTAAGCCGGAAGGGTTGTTTACATAGTGGAGGCGAATAAATTCCAACGATCAACAAATTGGCATGCGAGGCAAGACAAATGAATGATTCTTTGTCTTCGATTTTCACTATTTTCAATTTGTGATTTTTATACGCTCGTTTTCGTGGCTTCAACTTCGAATCTGCTCCCCTATTTATTAGGTGAGAATACTCTGATTAAGCATATATCAAAATATGAAGGAAAATGTATTTTTGTGAGTTCAACTTGAAAATCAG
Source organism: Chamaecyparis obtusa (assembly GCA_027943335.1). Taxonomy (NCBI): domain Eukaryota; kingdom Viridiplantae; phylum Streptophyta; class Pinopsida; order Cupressales; family Cupressaceae; genus Chamaecyparis; species Chamaecyparis obtusa. Next base: position 2,134,989 of record BSBK01000530.1, read on the forward strand.
TTGGAATACAAATTGAAATGGCTTTATCCTCAACACTGTATCTTTCAAAATTATAATTTATAATTTTAAAATTTCTTTTTTTTAAAGTATCTGAATTATTATTGAAAGTTAAACTAGTATTCCTTTTTTATTTAAAAAGGAAAGAATTTTAAAATGTTATGTGTTTTGATAGGAAGATATATCTGAGTAAAATATTGAAGGCCACAAAGAAAAGTCGAGTAATTTTAATTCAATGTTTGAAGACAATTTACTTAAATCTTATGAGACATGTTAATCATTAGTCCAAAATACTACTAGACACATAAATCATTAATCTATTACACCGGTCATGTTTATGATATTTATTAGTGTTTTTTTTGTTTTCAAGTCCTAAATAACAATAGCAATATGATGTGTGTTCATATTGTTGAGTTGAGTTTCCCCAAAATTAGTAAACCTTGATATTGAGCCAAATTATTAAGCTCTAATTTTGAGCCTTCATATCTAAACGGATACTGCATAATATAAAAAAATTTTAAAATTAGATATTCAACTTGAAGAAGCCTCAACCACTTGCCTACTAACTTAAGCAAATAATGTTCTTGCTACCATACACCACTTCCATTCAAAGCCCATGCCATCCCTCTAAACTTATATGAAGCAAGACGAAACATAACTCTTCCTATCCATACTACTGCATTGTCACTCTCTCCATCGAAACATTCCTTTCAACTAAATAATAAAGCCAATTTTATTTTTTATACTATACATTAGATTTTATATTGTTACAATTTTTCCATTAAGACATGCAACAGATAAACCCAATATAACATAGCTAATTTCAGACATAATAACTTAGACAAAACATTTTTATTAAGAAAATGTAAAATCTATGTCAAAGCAAAATGGTTATACATTATGAAATTAGCAAATTACGAAAGATAAAATAGGTGCAAATTCTCTTTTGACAATCTTTGACTAATGACGTGAAACATAGAGAAAACAATACTCAAATATGAAATCCTTAGAGATATATAACACAAAATATGCAAAACCTTGGAACTCAGAACCCATTCAGTGGCACTTTGATAGGGTACATAAGAAAAATCTCTCAAAACCTATTGGAACTGTACTTGAATAACAATGATGTAACTGGTAATATAACTAAACATAATAAAATTGATCGAAAGCTCTTAGCCAACAAGCTAAATTCATAGAGTCCTCTCTTTCCTTAAGTGTACTTATATAGATTCTATATAGTTCAACCCACCATAAATTAAAATTTATAAGTAAGAAGACTCATTCTATTATCATCATCTCAAATAGTTTATAAAACATGAACTATTGTCCAATGTACCTCCAACGTTTAGATAGACCTAAAAGTTGTAGTTCTAATATTCCTCAAAACAAATCTATGGGTCCCAGAGTGAATAATACTCAACATACATAAGATAATTAATTCTTGCCAAAAGCCATTCACTATAGCCAATTAATTCAACATTGGATAATTCCTATTTAATTTTTTTATTTTGCCATGTGAAAGGTTTTTGTTGTTTTGATGTTTGGAGTAGGTTCCATTACAATCATCTTCTCTTTGATGATGGACAATGGATCTCACCTTAAAAGTTAAAACCACAAAGTAAAACCCAAAATATTCAATTATGTTCAATAGTTGTAATATAAATTAAATTTTAAAAGTCCTAGACACTTTCATTTATGAAATGGAATTAGATTATAGTGAAATAAGGGTGCACATAGACAAAATTAACTACTCTAAGGTTTAATTTTTGGAGCATACTTTGCTGCACTAATTATAAATAATTATTTAGTAGGTAGGTATTATCCATTAATAATATCAGATTTCCACAATCCATTTTTAAATATGTACGTTTCTGGATTTGATTGTGTATGTGTTTTTAGCATCAACATTTAGGATCACACTCTGTGATCCGTCATCAGGAAAAGAGAGTGCAAGAATTGTAGAATCAAAAGATGTAAACCAAGCCTGTCTCGAAGTATTATCCATTCTATTAAATTTGTTTCAAACATGATCTATTTCTTGTAAAAGTTTGTGGATGTAATTATGTATAGAATTTTACATCCAATAATCTATCATCAGAATGCAAATGAGATCAAAAATCAGAATAGAAAAGAAATCCAGAAAGAAAATGATCCTTACCCTTTTTCATTTCCTTCTAATACATTAAATCCTGACAACTTCTTTTGGCTTTGTCATGGAGTAGTTTCCTTGTTCTTTCCCTTATTTTTTCTAGTATAAAAAGAGTATCGTGTAAGACCACGTTCATCTTTGCAACATCGTGTTTGACTGGTGAAACCTTCACATGACACAGATGAAAAAGGTTTTATGATTCTTCGTTCCCGCTAACATGGTAAATTGGCTAATCAATCTCCAAAAAATTAAGTACAAACTTCTATACTTTAAAATTGAATAATCAAACAGAATTTATTATTATTTTTTAATTATTATTTGGAAACCCTACTTTCCCTAAAAATAATTCTGTATCATTCAGTCTATCAAATCTGTCACAAACTCGTTATCTTTTTCTTTACGGTAAGCCATCTTTTCCTTCTAATGCATTGAATCGGGACAACTACTGTTCCCATCGTTCTTGAGTATTTTCCTTGTTTTTTCCTAGTGCGAAAAGTGGGGGAACCGCACGGCCCGCGGCTAAATAGCCGAATATTTGCACCCGATGATGGAGCCCGTGCCTGGCAAACCGTATTCTTGCAGAACCGATCGTATTCCTGCAGAGCCGTATTGTTGCAGATATCGTGGACAACACGGCCGTCACTGGTAAACTAAAACGTAAAACAAATAAAGGAAGTTTGAAAAGAGTTGAAAAAAAAACTAACGTAAAACAAATAAAGGAAGTTTGAAAAGAGTTGAAAAAAAAACTAAGTGTTATTTATCAGGGGATACTTTAGTATTTTTTTTAAATTTTCTTTATATTTTACAATTTCGTTTGATAGTTTACTTCCTATTGAAATCATTAATTAATTAAGTATTAAAGATATATTAATTAATTAATTTTACTATTAAAAAATTAATATATCTTTATTAATTTACATATCTTTATAATTAATTTACAGATTAATAAATTAATTATTAAAGATATATAAATTAGTTAATTTTACTATTAAAAAATTAATTAATATATCTTTACTAATTAACATATCTTTATAATTAATTTATAGATTAATAAATTAATTATTAAAGATATATAAATTAGTTAATTTTACTATTAAAAAATTAATACACATGTTTAATATATATATGCAAATATGTACTTATAATTTTTAAAAAATTAAATTTAAATATTTTAAAATCTTAAATACTATGTGTATATATTCATATATCAATATAAAAGATTGCAAATATATCTTTGTGAATCATAAATATATACAATTAAACATTTCTATACAAAGCAATATATCAAAATGTTAAGAAATAATTAATTAAAATATTAAAAGTTAAAAATAGTTGTTAAAATAATAGTAAAAAATATTATATATAAAATTCTTTCTATAAGAACAAAATAAACTTAAAAATTACAAAAACTTGTATATAATATAGATTTATAGTAATTTAATAATATATTTATATTAATATTGAAAACAGTTGAAAAAAAACTAAGTGTCCCATTTCGTAAGATATTTATGAGGGGATACTTAGTATTTTTTTAAATTTTCTTTATATTTTAAAATTTCGTTGATAGTTTACTTTCTATTGACATAATTAATTAGTTTATTAATTTATAAATTAATTATTAAAGATATATTAATTAATTAATTTAACTATTAAAAAATTAATATATCTTTATTAATTAACATATCTTTAGTAATTAATTTATAGATTAATAAATTAATTATTAAAGATATATAAATTATTTAATTTTACTATTAAAAAATTAATACACATGTTCAAATATATATATGCAAATATATACTTATAATTTAAAAAAAAAAAAATTAAATATTTTAAAATCTTAAATACTATATGTATATATTTTTTTGTTTTTCCTATTAACTTGTATGCTTGTCTAAAGAAGAAATTTTAAGGGAATGGTCATTGTATTCAACCAAAGAGTGTTATTGTGTAATAAAAGAGTAAAATATCTTATATGGATTTTATTTACTAGTGGCACTACTTGAAAAATTAAGTTAATGCAAAAGAATTGAAACTTATTTTCTACTTAGAAAAGAATAACATTTGTGGTATATTCTTATTTGTGCCCCTCTAAAATAGATTGTTGCAATTCTATTCTTTTGAACTGAGAGAATTGTGGTTAGCTAAAAGTTTTCTTTGGTATGGTGCAACATTACTACATACATTAATGTCTGGTTTTCATTCTTCAATCTATACAATTAAAAGCTCTCAATTTTATGCTCTCATATGTTATATATTAATAAATATTAATAAAAATAAAAATAAAAATATTTATAGATTTTTTATTTATATTATTAATATAAATATATTTATTAAATTACTATAAATCTATATTGTATACAAGCTTTTGTAATTTTTTAGTTTAATTTGTTCTTATAGAAATTTTTTTATATATAATATTTTTTACTATTATTTTAAAAACTATTTTTAACTTTTAATATTTTAATTAATTATTTCTTAACATTTTGATAGATTGCTTTGTATAGAAATGTTTAATTGTATATATTTATGATTCACAAAGATATATTTGCAATCTTTTATATTGATATATGAATATATACATATAGTATTTAAGATTTTAAAATATTTAAATTTAATTTTTTTTTAATTATAAGTATATATTTACATATATATATTGAACATGTGTATTAATTTTTTAATAGTAAAATTAACTAATTTATATATTTTTAATAATTAATTTATTAATCTATAAATTAATTACTAAAGATATGTTAATTAGTAAAGATATATTAATTTTTTAATAGTAAAATTAACTAATTAATATATCTGTAATAATTAATTTATAAATTAATAAACTAATTAATTGTTTCAATAGAAAGTAAACTATCAAACGAAATTTTAAAATATTAAGAAAAAAATTTTAAAATACTAAGTATCCCCGGTAAATATCTTACGAAGGGGGACACTTAGTTTTTTTTTCAACTCTTTTCAAACTTCCTTTATATGTTTTACGTTGTAGTTTACCATTTATTCAATACCTTTAAACGATGGGGCTGGATTTTTTTTTAATAAAAATAAATTTTAATTAAAAGTGATAGTGACAACCATGTTGTCCACGATATCTGCAACAATACGGTTCTGCAGGAATACGGTCGGTTCTGCAAAATACGGTTTGCCAGGCACGGGCTCCATCATCAGGTGCAAATATTCGGCTATTTAGCCGCGGCCGAAATGCACAGCGTAAGACCGCATTAACGTCTGCATCGTGGAAGACAACAAGACGGTACTGAGCATCGCGTTTTGAACCCAAATTTCTATGCTTATAAAATTGAATTGCAACATTACATTTTCGTTAAAGATGACTTGACTGAATATTTTAAAATTTCTGCGTAGATTACAAGATTGACATTAATTGATGACTCAAATCTAGTATTCAATTTTGCTCCAAGTCAAGTGATTCTTCAAAATAATGTACATCCAAGATAGAGGTGGGAAACAACTGATGAGGCAAGTTTAAAGAAGATGGATAGTAAGGGGTACTATCGTGGCAAAGGAAGAGAAATTGCATAAAAGGAAAAGTCGAAGTCGATCTTGGGTGTTATGAGAAAGTGCAGCAATAGAAAGGAAAAGTCGATCTGGGGTGTTATGAGAAAATTATACCACTGTTTTTTAATGTTCGTATAAGTGCAGCAATAGAAAAGAAACACGAAATATTAAAATTTTAAATGATAGTTTTTAGGAGGTATTTTTTATTATGTGTTTCTATTATGTATCAATTTATGATGTTATGATCAAGATTCAATTATGTAATATTGAGTTAAATCTATTGATCTAAATTGACACAAAATCATCTCTCATGAAAATCAATAGTTCATATAACACTCATAACAGATAGGTAATGCTCATATAAGTGAATTGATGTTCTGAGAGGTCTCTCAATCTTACTATTCAATTGAAGAGCTAACAAGATTGTTTAATAAATGAATCATAAAGTGTGTCACTTGTTGAAGATTTCACAAAGGAGAATTGAATATTGTTTCACTTTTCTTTGGGTTATTTTGGACACCTTGTCAAAAAGCATGTTTATGTGGCACCATATTTGATGACGTGACCTTGAAACCTAAGTTATAAGTAGATGACTTGTCAAATAAGGTGCTATAAAAAATAGGGAGTGATTTGAAACTTCCACATAGGATTTTGAGAAGCACGAATTTAGAGTGCTCAACAAATGGGTCCTCTCCCCTATAAACACTATATTACTTGGTTTAATAGAAAAGTGTGTGGTTTAATAGAATTAGCCCTTGTAGTTGTTGATCTTCTAACAATGAATCCCTCATTCAACCTCTATTTATGCTCATATTGTCCTACTCTTGTCATTCCTCCTCCTCCATTTATCAATTATGAAAACCCATGTCTTCTCTTTTTATTCCTACACAAGTTACAAAATGTTTGTTATCCATAGATGGGAGGCCATACCCCTACCCACCCCCACCATACATGCATCATTCTTGATTAATAATACTTGGCATTGTCCTTTGGTTGGATTGTTCATAAATGTTGACTTAAAAATATTTATGTATTATTGTTTTTGTTGTTGTTGTTGCTTTAACCACACAAATCAACATGATGGCATTTACAAGGATGTGACATTTTGTTAGTTACTAGATTACGTTTGTAGGTGCAAAGATATATTTGTGGTTACAAATGTGATCCCATCCTCCAAACTTCATTCTACATAGTCAAAATAAAATATTTCTATTATAAAATAAATGATAATCGAGGATACTTTATTATAAATCAGAAGACATGTCATATTTATCAAATTTAGATTAGTAGTTGAACAATTAATAATTATAAGATTTAGTCCTATTTACTTTCCTAAAATAACATGCATCAATTGTTTATTTTTAAATTTCAAATATATTTAATTTGTCTATACATATAAACATACAATTAAATTAACTTAAAATGTTATATATATTTTTTTATTATTTTATTGAAAAAATAGAAATAAAATAAATGTTTACCATCATTAAATTTTTAAAATTGTTGTAGGAAAATATTGAAAGGCTATTTTTATATTGAATAAAGAAAGAAAAAGTCCATACATAAATATTATAAATTAACGATTTAAGAATCGAATAAAGATGAAAAAATCACCTAATGAGGTAAATAAGAAATTTCAATCTTTTGATTTATTGATACAATCGAGCTACAATTCTTTATTAAAATTAAAGCTTTGTCTTCTTCCCCTTTATTCACTACGGCCATAAACCCCTTGTTTAATTCGATTGAAAATGAGACTTTAACCTCACTATTGTGCTGGGGGAGTAAAACTGTAATCATCCTTTCTCTTTCACTTCCACCTCTGATGTATGCATATCGGCCAATATCTATGGAAGAAAAATTAGAAGATGCAAGGAAAGCATATACAGTGATTCCTTTTTTTGAGCCCCTCAAGGAAAGCATTGGATGATGCGCTCCTCTCTGCATCTCAACAACTGCTTCGATGCCAGCCACCTCAGAAAATAAATTCACATCCAATATAGACGATGCTCTATCGACTGGCTTCCCTGCTAAAATGATTTCTTCTGATGGCAGCATCTGAAACATTTGATATGTCAAAATAAAACATTAAATAATTAATATAAATAAATAAACAAACTTGCTTTCCACTCAAAATCAATTGTTTGCATATTACCTTGAGTCCATGTATGCAATTCCGTACCCATGCATATCCATTGTCAGGGACTTCAATTGCCAGACTTTTCAATCCTTGCCACTCTTCAAAACCTTCTACACTCTGCAGCCGATGACAAGCAACAATATTGAATTGCTCCAGATGACGTTGATGTGCAAGGCTTGGCAACGATTTCAACCCTTCACACTGGTCTACTTCAAACACTTTAAGCCCTGTTAGAGAAGGTAGCCCTGATATTGATAACAATTTGGGAAAATTCTTCAGTGTAAGAGATTTAGTCTGGGACAAAACTCTCCACTCACTAGAAACTTTTCAATGTTGTCTAATCCACTGAAATGAATGGTTTCAAGGCTAGTCATACGGCTGCTTGTTGAATCTCTTCCTTTGCTTAGATTCAAATTCGACTCACTGCAGAAGACATCTCCATATGTTGTTGCAGTCAATCGCAATGATCTAAGAGTACTAAGTTGTTTGATTGATTCTAGGAGGGATGTTATATCAGTCTTATGTAAAGAATACTCTATTTCTAACTCTTCCAAACGACGGAACATTCCTATTAAATCTGGAAGCTTTTTCAACCGGTCACACTGTGAAATTTGTAGCTTTCTCAAGTCGAAACTGGCCTGCCATTCACGGTTGCTCTCAAAAATGAATTAATTATCAGAAGTAAATAACCTTTGATAAAACAAGTGTTCTTATATGACTAATTTCGAGGCAAAGAATGGTAAAATACCTGGGTATTGGTCTCCAACTGTTGATGAAAAGTGCTGCACATTTCTATCACGTTGAAAACTGATAAATAATGCAATTTTCGTAGAGGAACCCATGGAGGAATTTCTTTTGGGGAGACCAAGTTTGAAAACTCAAGTCCCAGGAGGTCAGCCTCAGCAGAATCATTTGAATTCCCCATAATATAAGCAATTCTCGTGTTGGACGACGAATCTGGGAACGCATGGAAACACCTGCCCTTTGTTTCTGTCAGGATTTGCTGAAATCCTTTTGCTTCCTGCGTATAATGATCAGGGTTAATTGTGCAGTTGGCTGAAAAAAATTAAAAAACAATACATTGATTGAAACGTTTTTTCAAAAGCTGTTTATAAAATTATTTTCAAAATAGTAAAGGAGGAGCACACCAAAGATCGAAGAACATCTGGTCTCCACAGGCGAGGAGGGCCCAACTCATCTGCCATTTGTCTTCCCAGATCGCGGAGGTGATCGTGCATTTCAAATTTTCCATAATAACCATTTGTCACTACAACTAAACACTTGTCTTGCGGGGCTTGAAGTGCATGTTCAGCCCTCCAACCAGACGCTCGCCAAATTGATTTAGCCATACTTTTCGAATCAACTGGGAATGCAATATATTTTTTACTGAATAGACAAGCAATATCTATAAAGATCTGTTTCTCCTCTTGGTCCAGACTATCAAAGCTGATTCTCAGTCTTTGCATTATATCCTTAGGTTGGATTTTCTTAACTTTTTCCAATTCTATCTCCCAATAATACTCTTTTCTACCATAAAGATGAGCACCCAAAACTTTGAGTGAGAGAGGCAATCCTCCACAGAATTGCAGAAAGCCCTCAACCAATTTCTCATATGCAATGGGGGGATCCTGTACACAAAAGATCTTTAGCCTGATCCCTTTTCAGTCCCTTCATCTTATAACAGATATCTGCATCCTTTAAAATATTTTGGTCTCGCGTTGTAATAATTACCAGGCTATTAGAGCTCAGCATACCTTGAGGTAACAGGGCATCTAACTGGTCTAAATGATCAATATCATCTAGGACTATAAGAAAACTCAATTGCCTAGCTCTTCCCAGACGTTGTTTCAGCTCTCCGATTCCAAGGTCCACACTTCTAATGTTTAGACCTTCAATCTTTAGAAGATCTGTCAAAAGCTGATTCTGCAAACACTTCAATTCACCTCTGACATGTGATTCTCTGACATCAAAGAGAAAAGATGATGCATGGTAGGCCGAATTCTTCCCGTTGATCAATTCTTTTGCCAGGGTGGTCTTGCCAGACCCACCAAGTCCATAGATCCCTGCTATCGTGACCTTGTCCACAGTTTTGGCTCTTTTGTCCCTCCTTGTCTCTGAAAAGCTACTTTCAAAATCTTCAACGAGATCAGCAAGTCCAACCGGATATTTTGCAACATGTAGCAGTACCTTATTTTTCCTTTCTTGAACTTCTTGTAGCACACGGGACACAATATTTTCACACAAATTGCTGAAATTCAAAAGCCAAAAAGATCTTTGTAGTAAGACATCCCACTAAAATAAAATTAATGTCATGAACTGAAGAAAAAGGGAAAACAAGACAAATGATAGTAATCTTACTCTACATTTAAGAATTTGCTAGGTTCATAACCAGATATGTCTGCAGCGGATTCCAGGGCCTCTTTCCATTCATCTAACTTATCAAGATACCTGCCTTTACTTCGATAATCCGAAAATGCTGCAGCATACCGAGAATTGGGGTTTTCGATATGACGAAGCTCCCAAGGTTCCACATCATAGAAGACGGGAATAAACAGGGTATTGGGTTGTTGTTGTAACATAAGAACAAGCTCGTCCAAACACCATGAAGACTCTGCATATCCTCTAGAGAAAATGGCAATTTGCACAAGAGACGAGCAAATGCCATTGCGAATGGCAAGAGTTATGGAATCCCCCACTTGCATCTCTGGACGGTCTAGAAATGCCCTGCACCCTCTTTCCTGAAGACGCTCATACAACCGTTTAGCAAGGGTTAAAAAAAACATGTGTATTAAAGAATGCATTAGACCCTACTCAATTTCATAAGAACATAAGGTGCCTATAAGTGTTATAGACTACATATACAAAAATAATTAAATAAATATATATATGCATTCTTCTTCCATTTTGTTTCAACTTTCCACCTCTACTTCTCAAAAAAAAAAAATCTTACTAATGTTAATAGTTTCACTAACTTTTATCCACTTTTTTATGGTAAATCCTTTTAAAAAAATAAAAATGACTTATTTCATTATTTTAACCCAAAATCTAGGCCACCTTTAATGGCTTTAGTTTAGGCTTAAAATAGAATTGAATTAACATAAAAGTTTTAATTCCTTTTTTTCTTACTAATTTTCACTCAAAATATGAAAGCAAATAAATACATAAATCTTACAAAATCTTAAGCTTTGGTAAAATTTTAATAAAATGAAAATAAAATTAATAAGTAAAAGTAATCTTAAAAGTAAGAAAATTATCTCACTTGAAAGAAGATTTAAATACATGGAAAAACATGAAATGTATAAATGCAAAGTATATTTTGTAACTAATTTCCAATCTCTTCCACTTACTAACTTAATTTTTGAACATTTCATATTTTATAATTATTGGTCACATTTTCTTCATTTCTATGTTTCTTCATCTAGTATTATTTTAACATGATTTTTATACTAGCATATATCATATAGGTATATGCATATGTATGCATATAAGGATATAAATTTCCATTTATATGTCATAGCCGCCAAGCCAAGCATAAACCTTGTAAAAATTAAACATGCAAATATAATAAATCTTGTATGTATCTTTATTTTTTAAAATTTTAATATCATTCCAAAAATAATATATTTCATTTCAGATTTTCATAAGATTCAAAATAGAGAAATATATATCCTTCTTGTAGGATGTACATATTTTCATGCATATATGCATGTCTATTACTCGTATATATATATATATATATATATATATATATATATATATATATATATATATATATATATATATATATATATATATATATATATATATATATATATATATGAGACATATAAATGCAAACAATAAAATTAAGGTGAAGAAAGAAAGATTTGATTTCAATTGAAGTGAAAAAATCATTTCATAAAACTTAATAATTTCTCCCCCTCTTTAACTAAGAAGTAATTATGCTATTCCAAGAAGACCAACTTACAATTATTTCTTTATTTTTTTGTAATCCTTTTTTTAATAAAATAGACCAATTCCTTTAGGGCTCGTTTGTTTGCTAAAATTAGTCTGGAATTTGGATTTTTTTTAAATCATTTCATAAAACTTAATAATTTCTCCCCCTCTTTAACCAAGAAGTACATTTTTTATGTTTGTGATCAAAACATTAAACTAGAATAGGGATTTGTTAATTCTCATTTACCCCCAAAACTAGCATTTGATTCTTCCATTTAAATAGGTGGAATTAGAAAATCAATTCCAAATCCACTTAAATGGGAATTGGGGGTAAAGAAAAATTTGTAATATTTTCAAACCCATATGCAAACAAAATTTTCCATCTTATTATGAATTCCAAGTGAACCATGTTGGTGTCCAAAATGACGCTTATGCCACAAGGCTGCCAATATACCCTCAGATGGATTTTAGGAATGGTTAGCTCCAAAATGTAATGAGGTCTTAGGGTAACTGGACCAACTATAGGGACTTAATATGCCCTCTTCTATTTCTGGCTCTGCAAAACCAAGGCGGGTACACCTAACCCAGTATAAACCATACTTCACACACCAAAGACTAGGTTTGAATAACAGATAAAAGAATAGTAAGAAAGTATTGAATGAAAACCACACATTCATTGACTCTCCATTACTATGGGAGGAACCTTACACAACTAAATACTGCAAACTTGAGGGATGGTTCTTAACTTATGCTTTTGGGATCATAACAACAACAATCAGTATTTGTTGATAAAGAGATAATCATTTAGGCCAGTGCCTCATCCATTGGGCAAGATCTCCTAGAACATGAATGCTACACACACTAGACAATAGCTGAGATTCCAAGCCATAAACACACCTACAATCCCCTTTACTACTTATGAGATATCCTTACATAGACAACAAGATAGACCTATGTCCCATCTAAAGCATAATTTCATCTAATTCTAGATTAGAACTCAAGAATGGATACATATACATAAAACAATATGTAGAGAACTAGAAAGTTTAGAATCTATCTAAGCTGACACAAAGGAGAGATAAGAGTCCTGTACTTGTATTAAGTATGAAGAATCTTTAAGTGTAAACAATCAAACCAGAGGAGTCAAGCTTGCAAATTATAGCTTAGACCTACAACTTTTTCTCTATCATCAACAGAATACCGAATGCAAAAGTGTTACAATCTTGGATCCAGGACTAGGAACACTTCAGAACTTCGAAGCTGGAACCCCTACAAAGTCAAAATTTTGACCATTTATACCACTGGTTACCTTGGAATCCTAAACCAGTAGGATGCAACAAGCTACAAGTAACCAGGGTTAGGATTTCACCCACCTGCAAATACACCTCGAGCCAAGAAAGTCCTTCACCAGGCATAAAACCATCATGCAGTCAACCACAGGAACCCTAGATCACACTGGAGCGGTGGTGAAAATTAGTTTTACCAACTCTGGCCTTTTTCGTCATCAATTTCAATCCTTTCTAGTCGCAGGAAACATTTCAGAGATTTGAATTTTGAACTGCAATGGCTACTTTGCATTTCGCGGGCTTTATATCCCTTAACGGTTTGCCCTTAGTTGCGTAGTCGCGTGGTCATGAATTTCACCGCCACAGGAAAATGGGCCTCATCATATGCTTGGTCGCATGATCGCAAGGTACCAAACTAACCCTTGCGATCATGCGACCATGGCTTCTTAATAGCGCAATGCTGACCACAAACCCTCCTGAGAAATCCTCAGTCCCACCACCAATCAATGGCCAATCAAAACTGGGCATGTCGGCAAGACCTGTATCGTGGACCCGCCCAACTCCACAACCGCAACACCATCATAACAGTTGTCGCATGATCGCATAGCCCGGAGACGGGCTATGCGAACATGTGACAACCCGCAATCCTCTACCTCCGCATAACCGCTGCCACATAGGGTTGACAGAAAATGTCAGTTGCATGATCGCATAGCCTTGCAAAAGGCTATGCGAACATGCGACTAACCACTAGCAAACCGCCACTGCTTTCCCATCGACCAATCAGGAACCGCCATGCCACCACCTACTATTGGGACCTAGGGAGGAAGAACCTTCTCACATGGTCGCAAGTTGTGGAAATGGCCCTTGCGATCATGCGACAAGGCCATAAGACCACCACACTATCACCCGTCGGCCAATAGAACACTGCCACCTCAGCATCCGAGAGATGCCCCATGACCACCTGCCACCAGGCCCACAGGGACACGTGTCAACCAGTCGCATGATCACATAGCCAAAAACTAGGCTATGTGATCATGCGACAGCCAATCACAGGCTGCCACATCACCGCCTCCAGGACCACTGCCAAAGAAGCCATACCTTTTAGAGGATTGGACGGTTGTCACAAAAGTGTGAGAAATAAACCTCGTGCATCTTTACCATGTGAACTAGCAATAGCCACAGATCTTGTCTGAACTTTAACCATGCCGGGCAATGGGAAGAACTTGGACCCACACGGACAGGTGGCAAGCGATCGCATGATTGCATGTCAGAAAAGTTTGACATGCGGCCATGCGACAACCAATCAGGAAGAGCCCTTGAAGACCCAAGCCCACCATCCATCGCACTTGTGTAGTTAGGAAATGCCATCAAACAAGGCAGAAGTGCGAGGTCAAAAACACACAGGGTTTTCGACAAAAGAGGATCAAAAACACACAAAGTTTTCGGCACCAAAAGACAAGTGCACAAAAGCTGGAAGGCAAAGGTCAAAAATAATGAGGGTTTTCACACAGACCGAAAACATCATGGATTTTCAAAAATACTGTGGGTTTTCGACACTATGGCAGATTCTAAAAATATTTTCCTGCAGACCTTAAAACTTGGATAACTTTCTGGATTTTGTAGTTCAGCACGTGCAATCTAGACTGGAGCAAGGTGACAACATAAAGAGCATAAGGTAAGACACTTTTACAAAAACATTTGCAGGGAAGAGGCCATTTTCATAGGATTTTGCACTGATAGGAAAATGGACTAACAGTGGCTCTAGTTGGGGATGCATGTCTCTTGCAGGCATAGAAAGGATTCAGAATCACTGGGAGAGCAGACCAACCAGAAACAAAACAATTAGGCCCTCACCCCACTTTTAATCCCAAATTTCACAGACTGGCTCCTCACAAAAACCTGGCACCATTTGTACAAAATATACAGAAAATACACAAGCAACATCCGGATGCCAAAGGAGTGCCATCCTTTTCCTCTATCAAAAACTTGGTTTCTGCTCACAAAATCAAACAAAAGTCTAAAACTTTTACCACATGCATGATGATAGAGGTCACTGTTAAGCACAGGCTATAGAACAACTCTGGATTTACCATCACCAATGCCTTCCTTCACATGTTCCCCCACAAACTCACTATTTGGAAAACATGCATCATCAAAATCATCATGGATTGAGACATATGAAAGAGGACAAGAAACCGATACCTGCTCTTCCTAGCTCCAATCATCTAGCTCATCTTTAATGCATTCTTGCATATCAAAAGAAAAGCAACTATACTGACTTTCACTTACCTCAACCAAGGCAACTGAAACATGCTCATATATTAGGTTACTCGGGTTTATCAAGTCTGATTTCTCTTGATAAATCACACCTTTATCCTCATCAGGATGATTCACATGATCAACATCATGAACTAGATTATCACCATTATTCTCACTACTTGGCGGCAGAAGAAAAAAATTGTCCCAATGTAATGCATCTTCATCAACAGAGCAACATTCATCCTACATTACCTTTCTTTCAACTGGTCTCATTTGTGAGGGAGACTCCAGATCAACTGTATGTGAAACTTTAAGTGCAGAAGGTGAGTAATCCTCAACAAATTCCATCCTCTGAGCACACTCCTCAAATAGTGGGTTAGAAATAACATGGAATTATTTCTCATAATAATTTGGACAAAGTGCCAATTGGTTCTCACTAGTGTCCTCATCAAATAACTCATTGGCAACCACACTATATACGTCTTTATTTCCATCATCACACATATCTCCAATAGATGAAGAAACATTAGAATTTGAATCAGAACATGACTCACCATCACTACTGTCAACATATGAATGATCAGTGTTGTATTCATCAGAAGAACCATCCCATGGATTTCCCCACAAATCTTCGACTTCCAAGACTTTGTAATTAGCATCACTACCACCTACTGGCATAGAAGACTACAAAGAAAAAAACTCTGCAACATGAGAGAAACCCTATGACATATCATCAGAAAGAAATTCATTCTCAACCTCATCCATGCTCCCACAGTCAACACCTTTCTCAGCATTTGTATCAACATCACTTGGTGGCAAAGAATTTTCACAATCATCATCACTATTCTTGGGAAAATCATGCGAAGGGAAATGTGTATCCTCTATAATCTGAAAATGTTCATCACCACCACTGGATGACAAGGATACCAGCTTCTCGTTAATCAGACCCTTGGCAGCAAAATTCATTTCACCTTCACATACAACACTGTGGTTAATACAACAATTAGAGGGATGAGAGCACTGATGTTTCTCAACCTCCTCCTGATCATTCACCCTACTCTGAATATGCAAACTAGCAGAGGCATGTCTTCTTATAACTCCATACTTCAGATTGCACTCAATATCCAATGCAACCTCAAAAGCCTGATGTAGACTTTGTGGTTGTTTATCCCTCGGCAAGAAACCCATTTTTTGGTCAAATGTACTCAAGTAAATGACCAGACAAATTTGATCATGAGGTTTGCAGTTTTCAGGGATATCCAATAATGTCCTAGTGAATCTGCTATTAAATCTTTGAATCAACTCACCTCCCTCAATCTGAATTCCCATCAAATTGTCCAACATTGATTTTACATCTACCCAGCTATCAAAATAACCAATGAAGCAAGAACTCAACTCACTCCATGAAGAAATAGAAGCTACAGGCAAAAAAGAAAACCACTCCCTTTCATCTCCCCCAAGAGTTTGCACAAACAACCTCATCCACAAATCCTCATGGTAGACATCAAAATCGCACATTAAATCAGAAAAAGCCTGCACATGCTTTCTTGCTTATGGACACTGATTCCTATTGAACTTTGGTAGATACTCTCTGATTTCATCAGGGACTTTGTTGGGGAAACTGGGTATGCCATCATAACAAAATGGTGCATACCCTCTGACAAAAGAAACCTTGTGAACATCCATCACTGGCTACAACTGTTGCACATCTACTTGAAAATCTTGAAGACCAATGACAGGAAATCTGTACTTGAATTGAACCTTCTTTTGTCACTGCATCTTTCCTACATACTTCATGCTTATATGTCCTTTCTTTAATGACAAAACCATTTGATAAGGACCATGCAAATGCAATACACTGAATGGAGAATACCTAGATTGCCTTGCTGAATGCTGCTACCTTCTTCTCAGCTAAATGAAGTCCCAACAAAACTTCACAACTCAGGTTCTTTCTAGCATAGAGTCGCCACCTCTCTTTAGAGGACACAAACTTTACTGATCTGTCTTGAAACACCAATAGACTCTGAACACTCCCACAGCAAAGCCACATATAAATCAATCAGCAAATCTAGGTAGCATACTTGTAAATCTGAAAAGCAATTTTCAGATTAGAAAACTTATGAGACTCTTCCCCAAAATGAAAATAGCAAGACTCTGGGATACTCTTATTGGTAAACTTATTTCATATCCCCAGCGGAGTTGCCATCTTGTTGGTGTCCAAAATGACGCTTATGCCACAAGGCTGCCAATATACCCTCAGATGGATTTTAGGAATGGTTAGCTCCAAAATGTAATGAGGTCTTAGGGTAACTGGACCAACTATAGGGACTTAATATGCCCTCTTCTATTTCTGGCTCTGCAAAACCAAGGCGGGTACACCTAACCCAGTATAAACCATACTTCACACACCAAAGACTGGGTTTGAATAACAGATAAAAGGATAGTAAGAAAGTACTGAATAAAAACCACACATTCATTGACTCTCCATTACTATGGGAGGAACCTTACACAACTAAATACTGCAAACTTGAGGGATGGTTCTTAACTTATGCTTTTGGGATCATAACAACAACAATCAGTATTTGTTGATAAAGAGATAATCATTTAGGCCAGTGCCTCATCCATTGGGCAAGATCTCCTAGAACATGAATGCTACACACACTAGACAATAGCTGAGATTCCAAGCCATAAACACACCTACAATCCCCTTTACTACTTATGAGATATCCTTACATAGACAACAAGATAGACCTATGTCCCATCTAAAGCATCATTTCATCTAATTCTGGATTAGAACTCAAGAATGGATACATATACATAAAACAATATGCAGAGAACTAGAAAGTTTAGAATCTATCTAAGCTGACACAAAGGAGAGATAAGAGTCCTGTACTTGTATTAAGTATGAAGAATCCTTAAGTGTAAACAATCAAACCAGAGGAGTCAAGCTTGCAAATTACAGCTTAGACCTACAAATTTTTCTCTATCATCAACAGAATACCGAATGCAAAAGTGTTACAATCTTGGATCCAGGACTAGGAACACTTTAGAACTTTGAAGCTGGAACCCCTACAAAGTCAAAATTTTGACCATTTATACCACTGGTTACCTTGGAATCCTAAACCAGTAGGATGCAACAAGCTACGAGTAACCAGGGTTAGGATTTCACCCACCTGCAAATACACCTCGAGCCAAGAAAGTCCTTCACCAGGCATAAAACCATCATGCAGTCAACCACAGGAACCCTAGATCACACTGGAGCGGTGGTGAAAATTAGTTTTACCAACTCTGGCCTTTTTCGTCATCAATTTCAATCCTTTCTAGTCGCAGGAAACATTTCAGAGATTTGAATTTTGAACTGCAATGGCTACTTTGCATTTCGCGGGCTTTATGTCCCTTAACGGTTTGCCCTTAGTTGTGTAGTCGCGTGGTCATGAATTTCACCGCCACAGGAAAATGGGCCTCATCATATGCTTGGTCACATGATCGCAAGGTACCAAACTAACCCTTGCGATCATGCGACCATGGCTTCTTAATAGCGCAATGCTGACCATAAACCCTCCTGAGAAATCCTCAATCCTACCACCAGTCAACGGCCAATCAAAATCAAGCATGCTGACAAGACCCGCACCGTGGACCCGCCCAACTCTGTAACCGTGACACCATCATAACTATTGTCGTATGATCGCATAGCCCGAAGACGGGCTATGCAAACATGCGACAACCCGCAATCCTCTACCTCCGCATAACCGCCACCACATAGGGTTGATAGAAAACATCAGTCGCATGATCGCATAGCCTTGCAAAAGGCTATGTGAACATGCAACTAACCGCCAACAAACCGCCACTGCTTGCCCACCGACCAATCGGGAACCACCACGCCACCACCTGCTACCGGGCCCCAGGGAGGAAGAACCTTGTTGCATGGTTGCAAGCCGTGGAAATGGCCCTTGCCATCATGCGACAAGGCCATAAGACCACCACACTGTCACTCGCCGGCCAATAGAACACTGCCACCTTAGCATCCGGGAGACACCCCATGACCACCTGCCACCGGGCCCACAGGGACATGTGTCAACCGATTGCATGATCGCATAGCAAAAACTGGGCTATGTGATCATGCGACAGCCAATCACAGGCTACCACATCACCACCTCCGGGACCACTACCAAAGAAACCATACCTTTTAGAGGATCAGACAGTTGTCGCAAAAGCATGAGAAATAAACCTCATGCATCTTTACCATGTGAACTAGTGACAGCCACAGATCTTGTCCAAACTTTAACCATGCCGAGCAATGGGAAGAACTTGGACCCACATGGATAGGTGGCAAGCAATCGCATGATCACATATCAGAAAAGTCTGACATGCGACCATGCGACAACCAATCAGGAAGATCCCTTGAAGACCTGGGCCCACCATCCATCACACTTGCGCAGTTAGGAAATGTCATCAAACAAGGCAGAAGTGCAAGGTCAAAAACACACAAGGTTTTCAACAAAAGAGGATCGAAAACACACAAAGTTTCCAGCACCAAAAGACAAGTGCACAAAAGCTAGAAGGCAAAGGTCGAAAACAATGAGGGTTTTCACACAGACCAAAAACATCATGGATTTTCAAAAATACTATGGGTTTTTGACACTGTGGCAGATTCTAAAAATATTTTCCTGGAGACCTTAAAACTTGGATAACTTTCTGGATTTTGCAGTTCAGCACGTGCAATCTGGACTAGAGCAAGGTGACAACATAAAGAGCACAAGGCAGGACACTTTTACAAAAACATTTGCAAGGAAGAGGCCATTTTCATAGGATTTTGCACTGATAGGAAAATGGAATAACAAACCAAACGGTTTCATCCATATTCCAAAAGATATTTTCTAGATTTAAAACTTTGAGAATTGTCAAATATAAGAATTTGATAATTCCAATGTTATTTAATTCCAAAATTATTTAATTTCATCAACCAAATGGACCCTTAGAAGCATAACCTCTCTTTACTTACCCTCTCCACTATTGTCAACTCTCTCTTTAAAAAAAACCTTCACATTTAACTATTGTTTGCAGCAATTTGAATTTATGTTTTTTTCAAAAAAAGCCCATGTGTGAGCCTACCTGTGCACTTTCCATTTAAATTAATTTATTTTTATTTTAAAACTAAAACATTTTCCCCCAAACTCAACTCAAATCTAATATTCCATTTGATTCTCCTCCTTCATTTAGGGTCCATTTGGGTGCTGGAATTAGACTGGATATTCCAGAATTAGATTTCTGGATAATGTCAATTCCATGTTTGTGTCCATCCAAAAAATTGGAATTGGAATTTTGAATTCCAATTTTGCCCCCAAAATGGGCATTTCATCTTCCACTCAAATAGGTGGAATTGGAAATTCGAATTCTAATTCCAATTTTTATAAAATCAAATTTAATATTTCGTGGGATCTATGACTATAAGGATGTATATTATATTGCTATAAAGATGTATATATACACATGACACAAATGTGTGTGTATATATATATACACACACGTGTGTGTATATGTATATACACACACGTGTGTGTATATGTATATACACACACGTGTGTGTATATGTATATACACACACGTGTGTGTATATGTATATACACACACGTGTGTGTATATGTATATATATACACGTGTATATGTGTATACATGTGTGTGTGTGTATATGTGTGTGTGTATGTATGTATGTATATACATACATATGTGTATATATACATGTATGTGTGTATATATACATACGTGTGTGTATAAATACACGTGTGTGTGTGTATGTGTATATGTATATATGTGTGTATGTGTGTGTATACACACATATGTACACACGTGTGTATATATATACATGTGTGCATATGTGTATACATGTGTGTTTATATACACATGTATACACATATACATACATGTGTATATGTGTATATATACACATGTATGTATGTATATATACAGACATATACACACCATATTTAAAGAAATTAAAATTCTTATGCATCTTCTTAGTCATCTTCTAGGTGAACCAAACGGGTCAGCCCATATTCTGGAAATCATTTTTAGGATTTGTATCTTCTAAAATTGTGTTGGAAACTGCAATTGAAACAATTGTTGTATTGTCATTAATGTCAAACCTTAACTGGTAAGACTGTTGCTACTTAGGAAAGTACTATATCTATTTGAGTGTTGCTAAGAGACTAGGCAAGGTTGGTAACAATAGCACCTAAGGAAAGGTTGAGTTATCTTGATACTACAAAGTGTACTTGACTATGTTGCACAATGATGAGACAATGTATTGTTTATACTAGTAAGACTGAAGACTAAACTAGTAGGCTTGACCGAGAAAAGAATGGAAAAATCATGTTTAAGCTGAGTAATGTTAGTGTCAACCGAGTTAGTGTATGCTGAGCAAAATTATAGTGTCAACCGAACAACGGTTAATTGTCGAGGAAGACAGTGTAAGCCGAGGAAACAGTTTTAGTAATGACCAAGCTCTCTACATGAAGATTGAGTAGTTGATCATAGTATTGACCAAGCATCAGCAATTTTATATTTGAAGAGAATTTAATTTTGGAGCCGACATTGTTGAATTCTTGGATTATGTAAAACGTGTTGACTTTATTTATTGATTGTTTGAAAGCATTAAATGCACTGTAAAAAATTTTATTGTAAATCTTTAAGAGATTTGAGATGATTCTAGAAAAGGAGCCAAAGAACATGAAGTGGGTAGATTCAATGAATCTGACCTAACCCTAAGATCTACAAATGAGATTGAGCGGCATAAGATGAGTTAACCTAATTGAGGAAAGTATAAAGGGAACCTGAGCATTTGGATATGTAAGGGCTGGATATGCAAGTGCATGGGTGAACAGAGAATGTTGGAAGATCAATAAAGTTTTACTGACTGTTTAAGCAGAAAAGGCTGAAGGAGAATTGTGGTGGTTGCTTGAAGAAAAGTTTTGAGCAAATCAGAGATGGAGATGACAAAGTTTCAAAGTTAGTAAACCAGCATTAGTGTATGGAATTGGATCTGATATTTGCAAAGTGAGTTGTATATTTTCAAATAAATATTGCTGCTACTTTCTAACCATTGTAACAGTCAAAATCCTTTTAATAGAGGTTGACCTAACAGTCATATGTTAAATCCTTTGAACAAGGTTGTAGTCTAATGGAGTGTATGTAAGTCCTATGACTAGGCTCACTTTTAACAGGGTGATTGAAATCCTTTAACCAGGTCACACCTGACAGTGTGTATTGTAACCTTTGATAGGGTTGGCTTTTTTACCAAGCTCACTTTAGAAGAGTGAAAATAATAGTAGCATGTTACAAAGTGGTTTTTTCCAAATTGGGTTTCCACTATAAATCTTGGTGTTAATACTTGTGTGAATGTTTTGGTGTGAACATTTCTATGTTTTACAAGTTAAGTTACAGCTAGGTAGTGGACTGCATTGTTGTATGTTTCTATTATTGAATCAGTGATGACCGAGTTTGTTTTGGTTATTGGATCTGATTTAAGGAAAAGTTTTTGAGATTGTTTTATACATCAGGACCTGAGAACAACTGATTCACCCCCCCCCCCCCTTTTTTGTTCTAAATCATATTAAAAATTTGTAGCATCTTCCAGAATTGATTGGAATTGGCATTTGGTATTCCAGCACCCAAATGAGCCCTTAAGGCACAAAGCTTTAGCTTTTTTGTGCATGTGCATAAATTCTTCTCTTATTTTTCTGCTCCTTGGAAATCGAGTGAACTTGTTAAAATTGCACTTATCCTATGGTCACTAGAAATTTCTCTATCTAAATGAAACTTTAATTTTTTATTCCTCATTTCTGAGCCATGTTGAATTTTCCTAGTAGTATTTTATATTTCTTGTGAGAAAAGTCAACAAAAAATAGGACAGGTGTTTTTGGCAACATGCAACATTTTAGGGCATAAAGGCTCCATGTATCTGCATGTGTCTCTAGCTAGGTAACAACTCTAGGAAGTGGGTGGCATCAACGTGGAGCGTCTCAGAATATTTTGCACTGTTATTAGGGATAGCAATGCTCTGTCTACAAGTCATCTACAATTATAGACAATGGTGTTACAGGGAGATTGCAAGCCATTTTCCCCCTCATTTTTACATTTCTTCCTTTGTGAGTTTTCATATTTCTTGTTTGGTTTAGGCCAAGTTTTTTCTCTTATATTATGATGCAGACCAAGGCAAGGAGGATCCAATCAAGGACAATCTGATCTTGCAGCTTCAAAACAACACAGCGGAAAAACACAACTCAACAATTGTTTCAAATCAAATTTCCATTAACATGCCTAACTGTAAGGCCTTCTGGGTTAGGGCCAATTACAATCAGAAACAATTTTGCAAGATCATCAAGATCCAATACAACTCTAGCTAGTTTAGCTCTAAAGACTATCAACAACTGATGGAAACCATAAGGCAGATCTAAACTTGAGCTCGCAAGCCTTCAAGCAATCTCCTTGTCTCCAAGTATGCAACCACTAGCTCTGCTATTATAAACTATCAGATGACAATCTGATCTACAAGATCTCGCAGGATCATTTCCACAACTTCACTTATCCAGTTCTCCCAGATCTTCTTTCATGATCCTACAAGTCATGTCCTAAAATAGCTACCCAAACACCCTTTAAATACTAATCATCAACCACATGTCAGCTGGATGAAACCCTTAACTCCTACAAATAAATATTAAATGCCATACAAGTTGGCTCTCAAATAGCCTTACAAACATTTAATTCAACATGTAGGCCTGTAACAACAGCTACCTATAATAAATGCACCAAGTCGGCCCAACAAATCACATAGAACTCCAGTCAATAAGACCAACTACCGAGTGCTAGGGAAATAATTGAGCGATAGTGAAACAACCGACCATGCTAAGAAACACCGAGCAACGTAGGCATTATCGAGAGCCAGTTCCACCAAGTTCCTTTAGCCACCGAGCTTCCTTCAATGACTGAGACCATCAGTCAAGGCTACAATCGAGTAACATCAGCCAAATAACAAACCACCCATGTAGTTTCACTAAGGACCAAGAATGTCCCTGTATCAAACACCCCAAGTTCAAAAAGATGTTCATATGTGAGAAGAACATCTTCTAGGATTTAGCACATAAACCCCGAACTGGTTCTTCACATACAAGTCCTCCATCTTCTCACTTTGCATATTTTTCCACTTCAACTTCCTATATCTTTTCAAGTCTTTCCTTGATAACACAAAAGTGTGTTCTTTAAACTGATCATTCATTTTTTTAGGATCCACCAACTCAACTTAGGTACCGATACTCAGGCTTCTCCTACCAAGCGTTGTATCCAGCAAAGGCATCAGGGAAAACTTCATGTCATCCTTCTCAATAGTAAACACATTCTTCACACAATCATACATAGCTCTACAATCATATTGCTAAGGTCTACCGAGCAATATATCACAACTATTCATCTT
Organism: Chamaecyparis obtusa; assembly: GCA_027943335.1. NCBI lineage: Eukaryota > Viridiplantae > Streptophyta > Pinopsida > Cupressales > Cupressaceae > Chamaecyparis > Chamaecyparis obtusa. The sequence continues at coordinate 2,159,750 of BSBK01000530.1, forward strand.
TACAATATCACATAACACAAGATCCTTATACTGGCCAATCTAAACATCAACAAATCATTGTTCTCTCACTTCCAGAGCATGATCATCTTGCAACCAGCCTATCCTATAAGGATAAGGATGCTTCATTCTATTCAAACCAAGTTTCTGAACCATGTCTTTAGCAACAAGGTTATCAGCACTACCACTGTCAACAATTACATCACAAAGTTTACCTCCAGACTTGCATTGATTCCTAAACAAGTTACTTCTCTAACAAGGTTCCTCCTTTGTACCAAGCAATGTTTGCCGAAGTAGAAATTTCTATGATTTAGGTTCATTCTGAATGTTCTCATTCACCACAATAGTTCATCGGTCACCAAACTTCTTTGTACACTCAAAAGAATGGTGTCCTTCCTCTCCACAGTTATAGCAAGTACCCTTAAAGATAACTCTACCTGTCTTCTTCTTCGGTTCTACAAGTTTTTGTTCATCTTCTACATTAGTCGGTTTCACCGAGTGATCAATCTTTTCCTTCCCTTGGGAGTTACCATGTTGTTTCCTCTTCAACTTATCTTCTGCCTTCAGAGCATACTGATAATCATCTTCAACAGAGTCAATCTTCAACATACCAAGATCATCCTGAATATTGAATCTCAAACCATTTACATACCGAGCTACCTTTTCCTTACCAAATTCTCTATGTCCAAACTAAATAGTAAGTTTGTAGAACTCCTCGGTATAATCTTCAACAGATAAATCCTTTTGCTTCAGATTCTACAACTTCTTAAACAAGTCAAGCTCATAGTCAGCAGGTATTAACTTATCTTTCAATTTAGTCACCATCAACCTCCACCGATTGATCTTCATTTTACCTTCATCTTCTCTATCTCTTTGTAGTTATTTCCACCAAAGAGCAGCATGTCCTTTCAACTTAGTCTATGTCAATCTTACCCGAAGAGGATCTTCAATTTCTTCCAGCTCAAATAAACCTCAAGTTCACCAATCCAATCAATCAATTTCTTGGGTTTCAAGATATTAGAGAAAGTAGAAACTTCCATTCATTTATTATTACTCAACTGAGCTCCAGATCTATGCAACCGAGAAGTTTTGTCTTCACCAGATCTGTCCCTTCAATCATCAGTTATCCAGTGTCCCAAAAACAAAATGTATAATCCAAAACAACTTCTTAAATTTATGCTCGTCGATAAGCACTAAATACTTTCACTATCTATACTTTTACCGATTACCAGTCTAATGCTAAAATAGTTTACCAATCAAATCTAACATGTAACATGTAAAGAATGATAACAAACAAATATCACAATCAACACATAACACAAGAGATTTAACGTGGAAACCTTGTAAAGGGAAAAATCACCTGGGACCGGCAACCCAAAATTTTTCACTCTTCTGAAGTGAGGTCGGTTAAGACCCATCCCTGTTAAAGGTTACAAACATGCTGTCAGGTGTGACCTTGTTAGAGGATTTTAGACTAGAAGTTATCATCCAACTAGCATTCACTATGGGGTTCACAGGATAATAATGTTCATTCTATGAATGATACATCATAAGACTTTTAGAGTCCACTTGGTTAAGAGATTTTGACTGTATACAATGGTTAAATATGTAACAGTAAAATGACCTGCCTTAATACAACTTCAATTTTAGATTACAGATCAATATTTAGTCCATACAAATCCTTCTGATCCATATTTCACTTTAGATTCAATACTGTATCAACTTACTGTTCATCGGTAATTGCTCTCTATAGCTTGGTAATTTCTCTGCAACTCAATTCTTGCTTAACCAATATGATCAGAATGCATGAAACCTTGTTCACACAATAATCCTTGCAACTTCTTCTTCTTCCGACATCTTTCATAAAGAAATTATTGTTAGCTTGTGGCGACTAATCAGGAAAGTACTATCCAGGAAAGTACTGTACTCTTTTTTTGAGGCCGACTACTTTTTCGATTATTTGGGCCAACTACTTATAACTCATTCTAACCCTAAAGCGGGAAAATATTGTATAATATGGCTTAGGGTTAGGGATTTTTTCATTATGTATGATTTTAGTACTTGCGGCAGAATTGGGCTGTAAGGGATTACGGATTGTAATCAGGTTGTAATCACTAGATAATAATAATATTGGACTCGTTGTTGGTGGACGTAGCCCAGGGATTGGGTGAACCACGTTAAATCTGTGTGTCTTGTGTTCTATTCTGTGTGGTTTATTATTTTCTGATATTAGTTATATTTGCACATAATTGTTATTTCTACCTTGTTAATCCTAACAAGTGGTATCAGAGCCAGGTTATTTTATTCGTTCTTTCATCTATTCTCTGAAGCAGGTCTCACGAGTTAGTGGGAGAGTCTCTCGGTTAAGTGGGAGAAATGGCAGACAAGGGTAGGCTGAAGGTTGATAAGTTTAATGGGTAGAACTTCCAGTTATGGAAGATGCAAATGGAGGATTATCTCTATCAGAAGGATCTACAGCGGCCATTAGAGGGAGTAGCCAAGAAAGAGCAATCAATGTCTTAGGAGGATTGGGATATTTTGGATAGGAAGGCACTGGGGAGTATTCGTCTATGCCTGGCACAATCGGTGGCATTCAATATTACTGAAGCAAAGATAGCTAAAGATTTGATGGAAACTCTAGCGAAGTTGTATGAAAAGCCTTCAGCTTCAAACAAGGTATTTCTCATGAAGCGTTTATTTAATATGAAAATGGTAGAAGGTGGATCAGTTACTGATCATTTGAATGAGTTTAATACAGTTACAAATCAATTAACCTCAGTTAAAATTACTTTTGATGAAGAGGTTAGGACTCTATTGATTTTGTGTTCTTTGCCAGAAAGCTGGAATGGCTTGGTAATGGCTGTTAGTAATTTTGTTTCTGGTTCTAATACCCTAAAGTATGATGATGTTATTGGTGTTATATTGAGTGAGAAAATTCATAGGAAAAGCTCAGGGGCATCCACATCGGGTAGTGTATTGAACATAGAAAGTAGAGGCAGAACAAGAGATAGAGGAAACAACTCTGGAAATCATGAGAAATCAAGAGGAAAATCAAAGGGAAAGATGTCTGAATCTAAAGGGCCAAATGATTGCTGGTACTATGGAAAACCAGGTCATAAGAAGAAAGATTGTTGGTCTCGGAAGAAAGATCAAGGAGACAAAAATGATGGAAACAAGGAGGCAAATGTGGTAAGTAACAAATCCGAGGAGGATGCTTTGCTCTTGTCCTTAGAAAGTATTGATGATTCATGGGTTTTAGATTCTGGGGCTTCATTTCATGCTACACCCCATAGAAGTTATTTTGTTGATTATGTCCAAGGGGATTTTGGGCTAGTTTATTTGGGAGATAATGAACCCTGTCAAATTGTTGGAAAGGGAAAAATTAAGATTAAGTTGCAAAATGGGAATCATTGGCTACTACAAGAGGTAAGACATGTTCCAAGGATGAGTAGGAATTTAATTTCAGCAAGGCAACTGGGTGATGAGGGTTGCACAGTTACTTTTGATGATAAAAATTGGAAGGTTTCAAAAGGTTCCTTAGTAGTAGCAAAAGGTGTGAAAGTAGGCACCTTATATCTTTGTACAGGTCATACTGTTCCTTCTACTTTAATTGTTTCAGAAGATAATGAATGTTCAAGAACAGTGGCTGCAGTTGAGCAGGAAGAACATCAAACTATTGATGTAGATTCTGACACAGTACTGTGGCACAATAGACTCGGGCACATGAGTGAAAAAGGTATGAAATTACTTCATTCAAAGAAAGTTTTACCTGGTCTGAAATGTGTCAATATGGATTTCTGTGAAAGTTGTGTTTATGGAAAACAAAAGAGAGTTAGTTTTGTGAAGAGTGGGAAGGAAAAAAAAAATGAGAGATTAGAGCTTGTGCATACAGATGTATGGGGACCAGCTCAGGTATCTTCCCTTGGTGGCTCTCTGTATTATGTTACATTTATAGATGATGCAACAAGAAAAGTATGGATTTATTTCCTTAGACAGAAATCTGATGTATTTCAAACTTTTAAGAAATGGAAATGCTTGGTTGAGAATGAGACTGGTAAAAAGTTAAAATGTCTCAGATCTAATAATGGTGGTGAGTATTGCAGCATAGAATTTGAAGAATATTGTTCCTCTAATGGTATTTGTAGGCAGAAAATTGTACCAAGGACTTCACAAGAAAATGGAGTGGCTGAACGCATGAACATGACAATAATGGAGCGTGCAAGGAGTATGAGGTTGCATGCTAGGCTGCCCAAAAATATGTGGGCAGAGGCAATGAACACTGCTATTTATTTAATCAATAGAGGCCCCTCTACTCCTTTGGACTATGGTATTCCAGAGGAAGCATGGAGTGGTAAGAAGGTGAGTTATTCTTTTCTCAAAACCTTTGGTTGTGAAGCTTTTGCACTTATAGATTCTGAAAATAGAACCAAGCTGGAAGCTAAGTCAAAGAAATGTGTATTTGTTGGGTATGGCATTGATGAATTTGGTTATAGGCTTTGGGATTTTGAAAATCATAAAATTGTAAGAAGCAGGGATGTCATATTCAATGAGAAAGTATTGTACAAAGATCTGTTGCTACAGCATGAGAAGAAAGAAAATGACTATGTAGTACTGGATGATACTCCACAAGTTCATGTTCCAGTAGCTCCTTATGCTCCACAACAACAGCAACAACAAATACCACACACCCCAATGAGTGTTAGATGGTCAACAAGGCTAAGTAGACCTCCAGAAAGATTTTCTCCATCTTTGTATTCTATTTTGTTAACAGATGCTGGTGAACCTGAATGTTATAATGAAGCTGTGCAAGTGGATACAAAGCTTCAGTGGGAGTCTGCAATGACAGATGAAATGGACTCTTTGCTGAAAAATCAGACATGGGATTTATGTAAGTTACCTGCAGGTAAAAGGGCTTTATAGAATAAATGGGTTTATAGGATAAAAGAAGAGGATGGAGGTACAAAAAGATTTAAAGCCAGATTGGTCGTAAAAAGATTTGCACAGAAATATGGTATTGATTTTGATGAGATATTTTCTCCAATTGTTAAAATGACTTCTATTCGTACTGTTTTAAGTATTGTGGCTACTGAAGATTTGCATTTAGAGCAGCTTGATGTTAAAACAGCCTTTCTTCATGGTGATTTGGATGAAGAAATATGTATGGTTTAGCCACAAGGATTTGAGGTCAAGGGTAAGGAGAATTTGGTGTGCAGATTGCAGAAAAGTTTATATGGCTTGAAGCAAGCACCTCGGCAATGATATATTAAATTTGACACTTTTATGAATGGGCATGGATATAGTCGGTGTCATTCTGACCATTGTGTTTATTTTAAGAGGTTGGATGATGACAGCTACATTATTTTATGTTTATATGTTGATGATATGCTTGTAGCTGGGTCTAACATGAATCACATTAAGGGGTTGAAACAACAGTTAGCAAAATCTTTTGCTATGAAGGATTTGGGGGCAGCAAAACAAATCCTTGGTATGAAAATTTGTAGAGATAGGAAAAATAGAAAATTGTCTCTATCTCAGGCTGATTATATTGAGAAGGTGTTGCAACGTTTCTCTATGGAAAAAGCCAAAGCTGTCAGCACACCTTTGCCTGGTCATTTGAAATTGACTAAGGATATGTGTCCCAAGACACCAGAAGAAGAGATTAAAATGTCTAAGGTACCTTATGCTTCAGCTGTAGGAAGCTTAATGTATGCTATGGTATGTACTAGGCCAGATATTGCACACGCAGTGGGAGTCGTTAGCCATTATATGAGTAACCCTGGTATTAAGCATTGGAATGCAGTCAAATAGATTCTCAGATATTTGAGAGGCACATCCAGTAAGTGTTTACACTTTGGGGGTTCTACTACTACTGTACAAGACTATGTTGACTCAGATTTGGCAGGAGATATAGATAACAGGCGGAGTACTACAGGTTAAATATTTACTGTTGGTGGGACAGCAGTGAGTTGGATTTCTTGACTACAAAAGGTGGTTGCTTTATCCACTACAAAGGCAGAGTATGTTGCTGCTACAGAGGCAGCCAAGGAGATGATATGGCTTCAATTCTTCATGGAAGAATTGGGACATCCACAAAAGGATAATTTTCTACATACAGATAGCCAAAGTGCCATTCATCTTGCAAAGAATTCTGCTTTGCACTCAAAGACAAAACACATACAGTTGCGGTACCATTTCATTCGATCAGTTTTGGATGATGGACAGTTAAGGCTGGAAAAGATTCATCCTGATGACAATCCAGCAGATATGTTTACAAAGGTAGTAACAAGGGAGAAGTTGAACTCATGTTCAGCTTCATTTGGTCTTCTCGATTGAAAAAACTAAAGGAACAGCTGAGTCCAAGGTGGTTCAATCCAGTGGGAGCCTCATGTGGGTAGCGGTATTGCTACAGGATCAGTCTCCAAGTGGGAGGTTTTTTAGTATAGTGTGGATACTGATCAGTCACCAAGTGGGAGATTGTTAGCTTGTGGTGACTAATCAAGAAAGTACTATCCAAGAAAGTAATGTACTCTTTTCCTCCTGACCTCGCTGGGGTTCGGGGCCGGGCCGGGCCCCGAGCGGGGGTTTGGGGGTGGCAACCCCCAAGAGCAGGGGTTCAGGGGTGCAACCCCCGAAGAAAATTTTTTTTGAGGCCGACTACTTTTTCAGTTATTTGGGCTGACTACTTATAACTCATTCTAACCCTAAAGCGGGAAAATATTGTATAATATTGCTTAGGGTTAGGGATTTTTTCATTATGTATGATTTTAGTACTTACGGCAAAATTGGGCTGTAAGGGATTACGGATTGTAATCAGGTTGTAATCACTGGATAATAATAATATTGGACTCGTTGTTGGTGGATGTAGCCCAAGGATTGGGTGAACCACGTTAAATCTGTGTGTCTTGTGTTCTATTCTTTGTGGTTTATTATTTTCTGATATTAGTTATATTTGCACATAATTGTTATTTCTGCCTTGTTAATCCTAACAATTATGTTCTCTTATATAGATGAGTAAATCATTTTCTTCTCCACCATTAAATTTTTCTTCTTAACCACATTCATAGATTTTTTCACTTCAAACTTTCTCGGTACTTGTGTCAATAACACATTTCAATCTTCTCCGTTAGATCTTCCCTAAATTTTGTCAGTCATCGATATGTGTAACAAACATTATCTATTACCTCGATGTTATACTCTTGCCAGCTCATCAATCTTATCAGATAAACTAATCATTTAATACATTTTGTTCCACTCGGTTAACAAAAAAATGTGTCAGTGAACACTCCTTGGTTAATACTACAATCGGTATACACTACACTCCGTCGGTGTATACTAGAAATGCTTCATTTACCAACAACATTGCTTTGTGTCTTTCTTTGTGTCTTTCATCTCTATACTTCATCATAGATGAATGCAAAATAATAAAGTCAATATCTTCAATTCATAGACTCATCAACAAGTTACTCAATGTGTTCCTTATCCTCATCTATCATGTACATCTTTCCTCATGTACATTTCTTTGTTCTTCATCTTTTTCACCTTTCCTCAGATGTCTCGGTATAGTAACTTATAAGATAAGTGTTGTCAAACTAGTTGACATTAATGACAACATAATACTGATTTAATCATATTACATTTCTAATCAGTAACTCCTCAATGATCTTTAATCACAGATTCTTCAATCAGATTCCAAATCAGTTGTAGTCCAACAATCTCTCCCTTTGGCATTGATGGCAACTCTAGTAATATGAAATGTACCATACACATACCAAATATATATTCTACAACTTTGTGAACAAAATGTTGTAAGTCAAATAGACTTAATATGTTTAATCACTATGTTACTAAGCAGCATTAAATAATACAGCTTTACCATTCTACAGTTGTGATCTTTTCAGTTCTCCTTTTCCTGCTTTTGGTCTCTATAACTGATCTTCAATACTCTGTCTCATTCAGATTTTCTCTCCCTTAGATAATTCTCGTCAGTGCTTGTTCCTTTTCATATCTTGTTTATCTCTCCCCTTTTAATTTCATATTGTTTATCTCTCCCTTTGACAGCAATGCCAAATAAACAAATAAACAAACAATTCGGTCTTTCTCTGTATCTCTGAATGCTAATATTCCAATCGGTTCAAGTTCTCAAACTTAATCACAACTTTGAACATGATTCAAAGTGTGAACTATGCTGCATCAACATGAATGATCTTCTAATAAAAGTAGGCTGATGCAACAACCAGATCACCTTAGTGACCGATAGACAGGGGACGGACCCCAAGTCTAGTCCTCAAGTATTCAAATGTGTCCTTCGGTAGGGGTTTTGTAAAAATATCTACAAGTTGTTCTTTAGATGTGACAAATTCTAACTTCACTTGCTTCTCTTGCACTTGTTCTCTTAAGTAATGATAATTAATAGATATATGCTTTTTCTTAGAGTGCGTCACAAGATTTTTTGAAATATTAATAGCACTAGTGTTGTCACAATTTATAATCACCGGGTCAGTGATTACCTCATTCATGCCTTCCAACACTTGTTTGATGTATGCAATGTTTGAACAGTTAGTAGTAGTAGCAACATATTCTGCCTCAGCTATAGACTGAGAAATACAAGCCTGCTTTTTACTTGTCCATGTTACAAGTCTTCTTTTTACTTGTCCATGTTACAAGTCTTTCACCAAAGAAAAATGCTCCTCCAGTGGTGCTTTTTCTATCATCCACATTTCCAGCCCAATCAGCATTGGTGTAAACTTTTAGTTCAAACTTCCCTTCCTTAGGATACCATAATCCAAAATTCTCTATTTTCTTCAAGTATCTTAAGATCCTTTTTGTAGCTATCATGTGTGATTCTCTAGGATTAGTAGAAAATCTTGCAACAATTCCCACAGCATGTGCTATATCTGGTCTACTATGAACTACATACATTAACTTACCAATCATGGATTGGTAGAGTGTCTGGTTTACCTCTGTAGTTTTATCCTCCTTTGTTAATTTGCATCCAGTAGTCATTAGTGTTCCCATAGGTTTAGCATCTTCCATGCCAAATCTCTTCAGTACTTCCTTTATGTATTTAGATTGTGTGATGAATATCCCATCACTCTGTTGAATCACTTGTAGTCCAAGAAAGAACTTAATCTCTCTGAACATAAACATTTCAAATTCCTTTTGCATTTCATTAGCAAATGCCTTGCAGACAAGATCTGAGCCTCCAAAGATAATGTCATCAACAAATATTTCAGCAATGATAATAGTATCATCAATATCACCTTTCACATACAGATTGTTGTTTTCACTTGTTCTAACAAATCCAATACTTAACAAGTAAGTATGCAATCTTTCATACCGTGCTCTTAGTGCTTGCTTCAAACCATATAAAGCTTTATGTAATCTACATCCCATGTCTTTATGGTCGGGATCAACAAATCCTTTAGGTTGTTCAATGTAGACCTCTTCTTCAAGTATACCATTTAAAAATGTTGACTTCACATCTATTTGATAGACTTTGAATTTCTTATGTGCATCATATGCAAGTAGCATTCTAACTCCTTCTAATCTAGCAATAGGTGAAAATGTTTCACCATAGTCAATGCCTTCTTCCTATGCATATCCCTTGCATACCAATCTAGCTTTATTTCTTGTGACTTCACCATTTTCATTCAATTTATTCTTGTATATCCACTTAGTACCGATAACATTTTTATCTTTCGGTTGGGGTAATAGGGACCAAGTTTTGTTCTTCTCTATTTTCTCTATTTCTTCCTTCATTGCATTAACCATTCTTCATTCTCTAATGCAACTTTCACAGTTTTAGGTTCAAATTCACAAATTAAACATGTACCTTGTCTTGTTTTGCTTCTAGTTTACATTCCAGCATGTCTTTCTCCAATGATTTGTGTCTCAGGATGATGTCTTCTGAAAAAACTAGCCAAAACTTGGTTTCTCCTTTCTTGCTCATCCTGCTCAGGGTCATTATCTTGCTCAGTAGCTCCATCTTGTTCCTCGGTTTGTGTTGTCTGTTGTCCTACATTTTTTCCCTGCTGACCGGTTGACATAGTTTGCAGTGTCGGTAGATACTCTAGATGTTTAATATAAGTGAATCTACCATAGTCATCTGGTTCCTTTATACTTTCCTCTATGTACTTGTCATCAAACTCATCAACATGAACATTAGTACTTTCAACTAACTTATTTGTAGTCTTATTCAAACATTTATATGCTTTACTTGTAGTGGAATATCCCAAAAATATTTCTTCATCTCCTTTAGAATCAAATTTTCCATTTCTCTCTTCTTTCAAAATAAAGCATTTACTTCCAAAAATTTTGAAATAAATTATAGTAGGTTTGTGTCCAAATCATAGTTCATAAGGTGTTCGGTTGGAGTCCTTCTTCAATTGTACTCGATTAAGAACATACACAGTTGTACTAACAGCTTCCCTCCAATATGTCTAAGCAAAATTCTTCTGTATCATCAATGTTCTAGCACAGTCAATTATAGACTTGTTCCTCCTTTCAGCAATGCCATTTTGCTAAGGTTTCCTCGATGCAGATACATGCCTTTTGATTCCATGCTCATTACAAAAATTAGTAAATTCATCAGAGATAAATTCACCTCCTCTATCAGATCTTAAACATTTTATTTCCTTTCTGGTTTCTTTCTCTACCTTAGCTTTATACCACTTAAACATTTTGAAAGCTTTAGATTTCTCTTTCAGGAACATAATAGTCATCAGTCTAGTATAATCATCAACAAAAAGAATAAAATATCTATCACCAGAACAGCTCTGAGTTCTCATAGGACCACATAGGTCGATATGAACCAACTCAAGTATCTTCTTTGTTGAATAGTCTTTGCTTTTAAAACTGGACTTCATCATCTTACCTTTCTGACATTCATGGCACATGGCATGATCAAGTTTTGTCAAGTTAGGCATTCCTCTAACTCTTTTCTTTCTACTAATATTGATCATGTTGTCAAAGTTCACATGGCATAACCTTTTGTGCCACAACCAAGCATCTTCATCCTTTATTAACAAACAAGAAGACTGATCCATATCAAGATAGAATAGATTACCTCTGGATTGTGTACCAATTCTGACAAGTCTTCCTCCATCATCATAGATTTTTACTTTTTTGCTCTCAAAAGCCAGTCAGTGGCTTGAATTGTTCAGCTGAGCCACACTTAACAAATTATAGTTTAATCCATCTACCCAATATGCATTTTCACATTGTAATCTGTCATTGATCATTAGTGAGCCTTTACCTCTTACCATACAAGGTGCATCATTTCTCATTCTCATAGATCCTCCATTGTATTCAACAAGATGATCAAACTTCTCTACATCACCAGTCATATGATGTGTATAGCCACTGTCTATGATCCATGTATCATTTCTGCTTACTTTAGAGATCAATGTTGTCTCTTCATGTTTCTCTTCTTCTTCTGAGTCATCTTTCATAGCCACAAATACAACTTCTATATCATCATCAAAATCAGATTCAATTTCAATATCTTCAGCTATGTAACATACCTTTTTGCCTTTTTCATCTCGATTGTCTTTGTTGTAGTGTCAATAGCCTCCGTTGACTCTTCTCTCATAGCTTCCTTCAAATCAGTCTTTGGATTTATCATCATCTTTCTTCTATGGACATCTAGCAGTGATGTGACTAACTTCTTTACAGTTAAAGCATGCTAAAGGTAGCTTACCTTTATACCTTCCTTTTCCTTTGGGCAACCTTTTGGCCATAAGTGCTTCAAGCTCATTAAGTTCATCATCGGTATTGTCATCACTATCACAATTTTTACTATTCCTGCTAGACTTTCCAATCTTCAAAGAAGACATGAAAGTGGATTCAACAGAAGGAACAACACTGTTATCAAAATTGTTTAATTCAAAGGTTGTAAGTTTACCAATCAGAGTGTCAAGAGTAAGGTTGGATGTAGCTCTTGTTTCATGAATTGTAGAAATCCCGATTGCATAAACCAGTAGCAAAGTTCTAAAAATTTTGCTTATCATTGTTTCATCATCAATCACTCCATTAGATGCTCTAATAGCATGTACCACCTCTTTGAGTCTATTTGAATATTGTACAATGTTCTCACCTTCTTTCATTCTCATATCATCAAATCTGCCTCTTAGACTTTCAGCTCGGGCTATTTTGACATTCAGATATCCACTGTATATTTGTGCTAATTTATCCCACATTCCTTTGGCAGTCGTCCATGTCTTGATATCTTCAAATTCAGTGTTGGTACAAGTAGCAGCAAGTTCCATCATAGTAATATTATGTTCATGTTTTTCCTTCAATTGATCAAGAGTTAAGGGACCAGTGGGCGGTTACATGTAGCCATTCTCCATCAGCTCTAGTGCAGAGTTCCCAATTCCAAATATGTGCAGCTTCATTCTGCTTTGCCATACTACAAAGTTCTCTTTGTTCAGTTTCAGTACTTCCCTCTTATACATCTTGAGACCTTTATGCTTAATTCCTTAAAACTCTGTTCCAAGAAACCAGAGCTCTGATACCAATTGTTAGAATAACTGAGAGGGGGGGTGAATCAATTATCCAGTGTCCCAAAAACAAAATGTATAATCCAAAACAACTTCTTAAATTTTTGCTCGTCAGTAAGCACTAAATACTTTCACTATCTGTACTTTTATCGATTACCAGTCTAATGCTAAAATAGTTTACTGATCAAATATAACATGTAACATGTAAAGAATGATAACAAACAAATATCACAATCAACACATAACACAAGAAATTTAACGTGGAAACCCTGTAAAGGAAAAAAACACCTGGGACCGGCAACCCAAAATTGTTCACTCTTCTGAAGTGAGGTCAGTTAAGACACAACCCTGTTAAAGGTTACAAACACACTGTCAAGTGTGACCTTGTTAGAGGATTTTAGACTAGAATTTATTGTGTGTGTGAATTTTGTACCTGATTTATAAACAAAACACTTCAGTAAAACATTAGAAGTTAGTGATAATCAAAATCATGCAAAATTGAAAACTATCTAACCAAGCGATTTACTGCCTTCTAATAGGTGCGAGATTAATGTTCTCAAATTGTAATCGAGATCAGTGACCTAGATGACACCTAAATGAAGGATTTGAATGCAATTTATCTAGATATGAAATATGAATGCAATTAATCTATTTTTTTGGATTTTCTATGCAATAAGAATGAAAACTTGATATGAATCTATGCTAGATGAAATTGATATGCTATGAATGCTATTGAAAATTGATATGCAATGCTAATCTAACAATGATATGCAATATGAATGCAAAAATAAGATTAATTTCACAAAGATGTCGATTCGCAAGAGCTTTGATTTCTTCAATTCCAATTCTCCAACGTGATTGTGCAAAAATATGAGATGCTTGGATGCAAATTTTAGAGATGATTGAGAGATTTAAAGATGAATTATGAAGAGCTGAGCTTTGTTTTTATAAAAATCCAGGGCTTTGGAGGTGCATGGGAAAAAGCCATAAATCACTCAAATAACTCAGGTTGATTTTTGAGTTATTTTTAAATAAAAGATAATTAACTCACAAAAACATGCAAAAGCTAAGCTTTAACTCAAAATAGAGTTTAGCTTTAATTGATAATTGATAGTTGTTTGCTTTTATGATTGTGCATGTTTTATTTATGAATTAATTTAATAATAAAGTGATTTATTTCCAACTTAACTGCTTTTAAAAATAAAATAATTGATTTATGGGTTAATCAATTATTTAATCAAACTTTTATTAAAAACTATATTCTTAAATAATGACAACTTGCTTTAATTAATTAAATAAAAATTTAATCAATTATTCATATGATATTAGATTTATTGTCAAAATTAAATAATACAATTAATAATAGATATAATTAAATTTAATTATACAATTAAGTGGCAAATATTAAATCTAATTAATTAAATATGCCAAATATTTAATTAATCAAATTTTAGGATAAATGTGATTTATTGCCAAATAATTATAAAATTAAAGATAATTATGATGATTAGGAATATTGCTAGGAATATTCCCCGATGCAGAATTTAAGATAATTAATTATGATTCGATGATGTTTAGATGTGCCTTAGATTAGGACTTCGATGTCGATTTCATTCGAATTGAAGATGTAGGAGGTTAATGAACTTATAGCCCATTTTTGGGGTATTACATTTTGCCCCTCTTTGAATTACTATGCGAAGCGCAGTGGTTCAAAGATAGTCTGTGTTTGATAAAGATATGAAACTGATTTAAAAGATAAACCGATCTCAAGATAGAAACTGATTGAAAGATATTGAGATAGGAGTTGATTGATATTGATTTGATATGGAGATAATAGGTCCTGAGTGACCAAAGATAATCTTCACTATAGCAACAAATGAACTTATGATTGTGAAAAAGTGTCAAAACGCCTGATTCCAAACCTTAGGATTGCAAAGAAGTGAGTGACCCATTCTAGACTCGATTGTCTTAGCAGAACTAGCAGGTATCACATCCAAACCCTTCAGTTGCCGAAGAACCAAGGAAAGAACATTATGATCCGATGGTTGCAAAAACTGATACAGTTTACCAGATTAGGAGAATACCAGATTGATATGGATCGATGAATCTGATATGCCCCAAGTGATGATAGATTTGCCCCGAGCGATGAGGACTTTTGATGAATCAGTAACTAGACGTGATTGTTGTCTTGATTACTGATGAAAGATATTGATAGATTTGATTTCCATAAAGATATGATTTCAAATTTGATTACAGACTTTGAATGATGTGCAATACCATGCCCCCTTCGGGATTAAAATTGAAATCTGACAAGAAAAGTCAGTGTTGATAGTTTAGAAGCATGTTAATTGATTTGAGAAGTGTGGTGAAACACATTCAAGAACACATTTTGCATCGTTGGAAGGTCCCAAAAGACCAAGTTTGACTAGGTTTGACCATGAGTTGACCATGGTTGACCAAGTTGAAATTTTGATAGTTTGATGTAAGATAATCAGTTAAGTTGAATACTAGATTTCTGTGATGATTGAAGGTTGATTATGCAAGCAATTAATAATATGAATGATCTCAGATTTGAATTTTGATCCCAAAAAAGGATTCTACTTGCTATTTCATTGGAGGAACCTTCGTGTGAGATTCAGCTCTTGTTAGACTTGAAGATGCGATTTGAAGAATCATTTAAGCATTGAAGTTCATTTAGCCATTGTGAGATCATGCAAACATGCAAAATGCAATGAGACATGCAAAATGAAATGCAACCTAAGACCTAGGACCTAGTCACTGATCATGTGTCAATTTGTTATCATCATTGAACTTTTAGGTAACTAGATAAATCAATACAATGCCCACTAGCCATGAAACCATAGACATATGAATATCAATTTGTATGCGCAAGAATCAATACAACACCCACTGGTCAAACAACCATGGACATATGAATATTGATTTTATTTTTGGAATGTCGGATTAGATATAAGTACCAAGGCATAAACGCCAAGATGACCTGAATATCATGTCCATTTTGATATAGCAATTTGTACAAGCATCAAAACATAAATGTCGTGATGACCTAAGTATGCCTTGCGTGGCAAACACATCAAACAGTCAAGAGATCATTCTAAATCCAATGTGAATTACCTGTGGTGACCCTTTATCATTCACCTCCTTAGGCAAGATCACGTTTCACAGTAGGAGAAAGAACTTACTCAAAAAGATAATAGTTAGATCAAACTTCCTTGAATTGTCTGGGTATCAATGGTCGAGGTACGCATGGCCATCCAATTCAAGATAGAGGCTCTTATAGTCGGACACCATTTCAATCTAGAATTTTCAAAGTTGTTAGATTTTCACATACAAGCAGAAGATAAAGAAAAGATTATGCCCCCAGTCATCACTCTCTAAATCCTATAAAGGACATCATCGAAGAGCTCGAAGGGACACAATATGCAAAAATCTCAATGTGAATCAGTAAGCATACAAGGAGATAAAAACATGAAGCACATATTGTTTTCAGTTTGTTTTGATTGTGTTGTAGATGCAAAATCCTTTCTGGAGATGAGACTGACTGACTGACTCAACTGGAAGCTTCAAAGGACTCTGACTGGATAGGAAATGTCTAAGATTAGTATCAAGAGTAGGAAAGAATGCAATCCAAAGGAGTAGACATGTCAAGAGGCTTCATAGCACTGTGTTTTACTCTTTCTTTCTTTTTTTTATTAGATCAAGACCAAAGGGGAAAAGGATAGCGATAGGCGAAAATGAATGGAGGAAGATGGACATGAAGGCTAAACATGGAAGGAATGAAAGCAAGATCATCGTAAAATAGCTCACAAAATAGTCAAATATTCGTGTATAGATCAACATTGTCAAGATCAAAGAGAGAAGATGGAATGGATGAAATATGTAGAAGAACTACGCATGATGCCTGATTGCTAAGTTTTCATCACGGTACTTATCCAAGGTGCCACAAGGGAGTGGTTTTCACCATAAGATGAATTTATTTCTCTTTACTTTTTCTACCAAGGTGTCTGTTTCCAAGTTTTCACCAAGGCACATTTTCAATTTTATTTTATTTTTCATTTCCTTTTTTTGTTTTTTTAGAAGAAGGCAAGCTTGCTAGATAATGCTCCTTGAAAGGATAAACCATGATATTCTAAGGATTCAAAATGATATGCTCAAAGATGCTGATAGGGAAAGGGAGATGGAAAAGAAAAATGGAGGATAGGGTTTTATGTAAAGTGAGTGAGGTTGGAAGATAGGAGGAATAGGCAAATGAGGAAAAAGGATAGAAGGTAGAAGGTTAAGGAATGGAAGGATTGTAAAAGGGTAGATGGAAAGGAAGGCAAGATCAACGTAAATACATACCTTAAAGGGTGGTGAGAGGATGAAGGAGATGTGAATGAAGGAATACGTAAAGAAATATGGTGAATGGATAACAGAGGTTGTGGTTTAGGCACATGGAATGGAAGAATATTTTTGGAGGGAGATGAAGTGGAAGCCTTTGGAAGCTTGAATGTCAACTTAACTTTTTTCTCAACACCAAAATCTTTCAAGAGAGACTTTGGAATCCATATAGCCGTAGGCTTTTTATTTCCTTTTGATGATCTAGAGAGAATATCTTCAATGATGGATTTTGGAACCCATACTTGTCTTGTAGTTTTTTTCTTAGATATCTCTTTTGACTTTATGTTTCCATGTCTATTAGAGGAGACATGGTGATCTTCTTTTTTTGATCGATTCTTGTATTGCTTCTTTTTCTTGTATTAAACATTCAAGTTACTTCCAAAAGACCTAGGACTTGTGGAAGAAGGAGGATATGACTGGTTTAGATGGGTGGGTGGATGAAAAGGATTCAAGGGTATGCATCTATGTTGATCTTGAGGAAAGATAGGAGATGGAGGTATGTAAGGACCTAAGATGGATGGAAAATTAAGAGAGTTAGGAGGGGAAAGTGAAGGGACATAAGGACCCAAGATGGAAGGCAGACGTGAAGCCCTTAGTAGTGGTGGAAGAGGTCCAAGGATGGAAGTGGAAGATGCAAAAGGATAATCAATAAGTTCATCAGCATCTATATGACAACCAAGGATATCAGCATTTTCAGAGTGAGCATTATGATCTTCAATAGAATCATGGACATCTTGAATATGAGCACCTTCTTTGATAGGATTGTTCAAAGCTTGCAAAGACTTAGGAAGAGTAGAAAGTGGAAGTGAACATGGAGTGGTAGAATAAGAAGATGGAAGATTTTGATCTTGACAAGGATCTTTGGATAGCACCAGCGCATAATTTGTCTCTTGATTTTCAATAGGCTTAACATTGGAAGTAACAACACTATTTTTACCAACCTTAATGGAAGTATCATCTTTGGAAAGTGCAAGTGTAGCAAGGTCATTTTGATTTTCAATAAGCTCAATAGTGTGAGTAGTAGCCCGATCTTGCTTAGGAGAAGACTTAAGACATGGTGGAATGCATGAAAAAGGGGGTATAGGATCAAAAGAATCCTGAGGCGGATAAGAGACATCGTGAAAAGGAGTGGATGAAATGGAGGGTTCTTGATCTTGATCTTTCTTTATTTTCTTTTCTTCATCATTTTTGGAATCCTCTTGACATGGAGCCACTTCTAAGGACAAGGAAGCATGTTGGGATTGTATGGATGACTTTGGAAGAGATGGTGGAGGACTAGCTAAAGTAGGGATTATAGCATATGAAGGCTTAGGCTCTTTAGGTTTATCATTATTGAAAGTCTTTGTAGCCAAGTGAAGGTTAGCTTGAGTTTCTTTAAGAGGTAGCCCTGGAGGATAACTATAGGGAACCGCATGAAAAGTATCAGGGCTTGTGTCAGATGAAGGTTCTATGAAAGATTTGAAAGACTCAGAAGCTTTAAGAAATGTACGGGTATTGGAGGAAGTAGGGGATGGAAGGGAACCATCACTAGATAAAGGTTCAGCATTAACATGATCTTGCTTGAGAGTGTAATCTTTATTTTGAGCTGGAGAGCTCTTAGAGGAGACATCCTTATAGTATTGACGTTTCAAGCTAGCACGATGTATTTTATAGTCCTCAGCAGTAGTAGATGGATCATCATCAAGGTATTGTCCACAAAAGCCATCAAAGTCTCTTTCAAAATCAAAATTATATGGATCACCATCACGATCTATCCAATGTGACGGCCCATTTGTAGTAAGCAAGAATGAACGATGAGGAGGACTCTTAGGAATAGAGGTGTCATAGGTATCATTACATTGTCTATCGTCATAGTCATCATAGTCTCCAAAGCTAGATATGTCACTCTCCATGGAAGAGGTATCATATTGCTCAATTTTTTTTCGGGGGCATGGTGACATGTACAAGTCTTTATCAAATGAAAAAGAGGATAGAGATTCCATGGAGAACTCTTTAGATTCTTTTTCTTTCTTAAGATTGTTAAGTTCAACTTGCATAGCATGCAGCTATTTGCTCATAGCGGTGATCAAAATTTCTTCCTCATGTGTACTGATTCTTTGAGACATGTGTACTAATTTTCAATAGCTACTGATTTGTTCTTGACACTGATATTTTTGACAAATTCTGGAACTAGGCTAGAAACATTGGATATCTTGCAATTTGACAATTTCTGACAACTCTCTCAAATTTTTTCAAATGACACTCTGCAGACTCGTATGACACTGGGTAGTCTATGAAATGACAGTTGCTAAACTCATACGATAGTTGGGTAGCAATGAAATGACAGTTGACAAAACTCATATGACAGTTGCTAATAGGGTTTTGACTTTCTTGAATTTGCTGGTTTGAAAACTCGTACGACACTGGGTTCTCAATCGTACGACAGATGGGCAATACTGAAATGACACTTGACAAAACTCGTACAACTTTTGACTTCTTGAAATGACTTTTGACTCCAGAAAGATTTTACGTCAATTTTTGCAAAATTTAAGGTCTTCAGTTTTGGATTGTTTGCAAATTGTATTGTCCAGATTTTGAAGGTTATACCAGATTTGATCATTTTTAATAGCCAAGTAGATAAACAAGCACGCAGAATAGCAAGCAAGTGATTCCAAGCACGTCTGAAAACAATGAACAAGGGCAAAAGCAACCTTGCGCATGAACAATCAAGTGACCAAATTGTGCTAATCCTTGAGAGTACTAATTGTGTATGTTCTGAAAAGTTTTGCAATAACACACATATACCTGAAAGTGAAAAATTGGCCTCTCTAGGGTTTTTAGTAATGGTTTGACTCTGCAACTTTTATGATTCAAAGGGGTGAACTCCAATCCCAGCGCACCAGGGTTTTGACACAGTCCGAGAACTTAATCTTCAAGAGCTGCTAGGGAGATCTGACAACCCAACAATGAACCATACCCGTGGAGATTTCTTCCACAAGGACATTTATATAGCGGCTGTCACTACCATGGGGAAAATGGCTATTACCGCTTGAGGTTTCGTCAACGTAGTTTGCCCTGTGAAGGGATTGTCCGCTACGGTTAACCCTCTCTAAAGGTGACTCACATATTTATACCACAAGGGGACTTGGCTCTAGATTCAAGGTTTTGACACCTCTTCACTTTTAACCCAAACAAAGCAAGCAGATTAATCCGACACGCTAAGACAAAGTTTTATTCCACCAAGGTCTGTGATATCAACTCCACATGATCTATCAACCTCTTTGGGGAGAGAATGTATCAATCAATAAGAGAAGACGCAATAACCAATTTTGATTCACCAAAGCTCATGATATCAACCCTACGTGATCTATCAACCTCTCCGGAGAGAGAATGTGTCGATCAGTAAGAGAAGATGCACTAACCAAGTTGAATGTGAAATGCACTAAGTATCCTCCCTACCTACAAGGATTTTGTCATCAAGAAAGATTTCTCTAGGAATCCAATCTCTCAAGAATCACGAATAGTGTTCATAGGGCCTAATTACTATGTGAGCACAGATATATTCCCGAAAGAAAATCTACCAAAAGCATCCAAAAAGTAGAAAGAGGAACACTTAACGCTTAAAGAAAATATGAGATGAGTCCACAAGGTGGAACACTTAACACCTCACACAAGCTGAAAATGAGTCCACAACTTAGAAAATAAGTGAGTTCCTAAAAGCACAAAAGGGTTGCCAAGTGGAACACTTAACGCTTCTGTCCTGTTGACCCCTCCCCTTTATGGCGCTGAGATTGCAACCACGGGGTGGAAATGAGGGGCTGACGGATTAGCAAGTCCAATAACCCAAGATAGCAATCAAGATCAATCACAAGTATTCTAAGACTACTTAATGAATCCTTAAGGGATCACAGCCTAGTATCAAATTATGCAAGTGTGTAGAAATAGATCAAAAGCATGAAAAGATGCACACAAGCTTAACACATAAGAGATTTATTTTAAGTCCAAATCAAAATATTTTCAGACCAAGGAGAATACCTCATGATCCTCGCAATGTGCTTAGTAGATTCTACCTGATTTTTAGCAATTTTTGTTGAGCTTTTCCATGCAAGCAAGTGACGAACTCTCCAACAAGCAAACAAGCAAACAAGATATGAAAAATATATTCAACTTATAAAAACCATAGGGTTAGCTCTAAAAATAAATTATTAGAAGCAATAATAACCATAAATTAATCTAAATGACAACTCATATCATACATTGAATCATATGAAAAATAAGTGCATACCCATCATAAAATTTTAATTTTTTTGCACTACATTGACCTAGTCAACAAGATCTGATTTTTTTGATATGATTTTGGCCACAAAAATAGAAATTTAAAATAGAGACCCCTACTAAAAAAGAGAGAGCTTTCCAAAAATGCAAAAATTTTAGAAAAATCTCTTCATTTGTGCCCTAGAGACCCGTTTTATCAAAATAGACTAGTTTTTACAAATTGACTATTTGAGCCATTAAATTATATCCAAATTTAAAACACAAATAATAGACCCACTGTAGAATTTGAAGATCTTTCCGAAAATGTAAAAATTTTAGAAAAATATGCTGATTTGCGTCAGATATTAATTTTTTATGAAAAATCAAAAAAAAATTATTAAAAATTCAAAATAATTCCAAAAATTCTGAATTTTTTTTCAAAGCTTCCCTGATATGTTTCCAATCTGAAAAAAAAAATTTAGATCAAAACTCCAATCCATTTGGAAGATAAAATTAAATCTTTGAAACTTTAAGGTTTTAGCTCCCAAAAAAAATCAAAACTAGCATGCAAAGGTGGATTGCCCCACGATGGGCACCAGAAATGTGTGTGTAAATTTTATACCTAATCTGTAAACAAAACATTTCAGTAAAACATTAGAGGTTAGTGATAATCAAAATCGTACAAAATTGAAAACTATCTAACCAAGCGATTTACTGCCTTCTAATAGGTGCGAGATTAATGTTCTCAGATTGTAATCGAGATCAGTGACCTAGACGACACCTAAATGAAGGATTTGAATGCAATTTATCTAGATATGAAATATGAATGCAATTAATCTATTTTTTTGGATTTTCTATGCAATAAGAATGAAAACTTGATATGAATCTATGCTAGATGAAATTGATATGCTATGAATGCTATTGAAAATTGATATGCAATGCTAATCTAACAATAATATGCAATATGAATGCAAAAATAAGATTGATCTCACAAATATGTCGATTCGCAAGAGCTTTGATTTCTTCAATTCCAATTCTCCAATGTGATTGTGCAAAAATATGAGATGCTTGGATGCAAATTTTAGAGATGATTGAGAGATTTAGAGATGAATTATGAAAAGCTGAGCTTTGTTTTTATAGAAATCCAGGGCTTTGGAGGTACATGGGAAAAAGCCATAAATCACTCAAATAACTCAGGTTGATTTTTGAGTTATTTTTAAATAAAGGATAATTAACTCACAAAAATATGCAAAAGCTAAGCTTTAACTCAAAATAGAGTTTAGCTTTAATTGATAATTGATAGTTGTTTGCTTTTATGATTGTGCATGTTTTATTTATGAATTAATTTAATAATAAAGTGATTTATTTCCAACTTAACTGCTTTTAAAAATAAAATAATTGATTTATGGGTTAATCAATTATTTAATCAAACTTTTATTAAAAACTATATTATTAAATAATGACAACTTGCTTTAATTAATTAAATAAGAATTTAATCAATTATTCATATGATATTAGATTTATTGTCAAAATTAAATAATACAATTAATAATAGATATAATTAAATTTAATTATACAATTAAGTGGCAAATATTAAATCTAATTAATTAAATATGCAAAATATTTAATTAATCAAATTTTAGGATAAATGTGATTTATTGCCAAATAATTATAAAATTAAAGATAATTATGATGATTAGGAATATTGCTAAGAATATTCTCCGATGCAGAATTTAAGATAATCAATTATGATTCGATGATGTTTAGATGTGCCTTAGATTAGGACTTCGATGTCGATTTCGTTCGAATTGAAGATGTAGGAGGTTAATGAACTTATAGCCCATTTTTGGGGTATTACAGTTATCATCCAACCAGAATTCACTATGGGGTTGACAAGATAACAATGTTCATTCTATGAATGATATATCATAAGACTTTCAGAGTCCACTCGGTTAATAGATTTTGACTGTATACAATGGTTAAATATGTAACAGTAAATTACCTATCTTAATACAACTTCAATTGCAGATTACAGATCAATATTTAGTCCATACAAATCCTTCTGATCAATATTTCACTTTAGATTCAATACTATATCAACTTACTGTCCATCGGTAATTGCTCTCTATAGCTTGATAATTGCTCTACAGCTCGGTTCTTGCTTAACCAATATGATCAGAATGCATGAAACCTTGTTCACGCGATAATCTCTGTAGCTTCTTCTTCTTCTGACATCTTTCATAAAGAAAATATGTTCTCTTATATAGATGAGTAAATCATTTTCTTCTCCACCATCAGATTTTGCCACTTAACCACATTCATAGATTTTTCCACTTCAAACTTTCTCGGTACTTGTGTCAATAACACGTTTCAATCTTCTCTGTTAGCTCTTTCCTAAATTTTGTTAGCTGTCAATCTGTGTAACAAATTTTATCTATTACCTCAATGTTATACTCTTGCCAGCTCATCAATCTTATCAGCTAAACTAATCATTTAATGCATTATGTTCTGCTCAGTTAACAAAGAAATGCATCGGTGAACACTGCTCGGTTAATATTGTGATCGGTATACACTACACTCCGTCGGTGTATACTAGAAATGCTTCATTTACTGACAACACTACTTTGTGTCTTTCAGCTCTATACTTCATCATAGATGAATGTAACATAATAAAGTCAATATCATCAAGTCATAGACTCATCAACAAGTTACTCAATGTGTTCCTTATCCTCATCTGTCATGTACATCTTTCCTCATGTAAATTTCTCTATTCTTCATTTTTTTCACCTTTCTTCAAATGTCTCAGTATAGTAACTTACAAGATAAGTGTTGTCAAACTAGTTGACATCAATGACAACATAATACTGATTTAATCATATTACATATCTAATCAACAACTCCTCAATGATCTTTAATCATAGATTCTTCAATCAAATTCCAAATCAGTTGTAGTCCAATAGTTGTAAGGGCTATTAAGGGGTCCTACAACACATTAATGTGTCATAAGACCCCTTACAATCCCTTAGGAACCCTTACCATACATTAGTGTATGGTAAGAGGTCCTAAGAGTTTACAAGGGGTCCTAGGACACAGTAATGTGTCCTATGAACCTTAAAGAAACCTTAGGATCCCTTACCATACATTCTTACATGGTAAGGGGTTGTAAGGGGTCCTAGGATACATTAATGTGTCCTAGATGACCTTAGGACCCCTTACCATACACTAATGTATGGTAATGGGTTGTAAGGGGTCTTAAGTGGTCCTAGAACACATTAATATGTCCTACAACCCCTTAAAACCCCTTACCATACATTATCCTATGGTAATGGACTATAAGGGGTCTTATGACACATTAATGTGTTGTAAGACCCCTTACTATAAATTAGTGTTGTATGGTAAGGGGTCGTAAGGGGTCTTAAGGGGTCCTACAACACATTAATGTGTCCTAGGACCCCATAAGAACCCTTAACCC
Organism: Chamaecyparis obtusa; assembly: GCA_027943335.1. Classification (NCBI taxonomy): domain Eukaryota; kingdom Viridiplantae; phylum Streptophyta; class Pinopsida; order Cupressales; family Cupressaceae; genus Chamaecyparis; species Chamaecyparis obtusa. The sequence goes on from BSBK01000530.1 coordinate 2,184,353, forward strand.
CCTTTAGAGCCCTTACCATATATTAGTGTATGGTAAGGGGTCATAAGGGGTTTCAAGGGGTCATATGACACATTAATATGTTTTAGGACCCCTTAAAAACCCATAGAACTCCTAATATGTAGAGAGAGTGATGATAATGGGTCTTAAGGGGTCATAAGGGGTCCTAGGCCATATTAATGTGTCCTACGACCCCTTAATACCCCTTACAACCCCTTACCATGTACTTAGGACACATTAATGTATGGTAAGGCATACTAAGGTGCCTTAAGGGGTCCTACAACACATTAATGTGTCCTAAGTCCCTTTACCATGTATGGTAAGGGGCTATAAGGGGTCTTAAGAGGTCCTAGAACACATTAATGTGTTCTACAACCCTTTAAGACCCCTTACGACCCCTTAAAACTCATTACCATACATTAGTGTATGGTATGGGGTCTTAAAAGGTCGTAAGGGGTCCCCAGACACATTAATGTGTCCTAGGACCACTTAAGACCCCATAGGACCTTACCATACACTAATGTATGGTAAGGGTTATTAAGGGGTCATAAGGGATCTTAAAGGGTCATAGGAAATATTAATGTTCTCTAGGACCCCTTACCATACATTAGTGTATGGTAAGGTGTCCTAGATCTCTTATGACCCCTTTGGACACTTTAGGGCCCATAAGATATATGGTAAGGGATCTTAAGGAGTCAATAGGGATCTTAGGACATATTAATGTGTCTTAGGACCACTTATGACCCCTTACAAACCTTTAGGACCCCTTAGAACACATTAGGGACTATTAGAACACATTAGGGACCATTAGAACATATTAGAACCCATTACGACTCCTTAGAACATATTAACCATTGTAGGACACACTAATGTGTCCTAAGGGGTCCTAATGTATCATAAGGGGTCATAATGGGACCTAAGTGGTCCTATGACCCATTACAACCCCATAGGATGCATTAGGACCCATTACAACACATTAGAATCCATTAATACCCCTTATAACACATTAAGGTGTGTAGGACACACTAATGGATTCTAATGTATCCTAATGGGTCCTAATGTGTCCTAAGGGGTTATAATATGCTATAAGTGGTACTAAGACCCCCTAGGACCCATTAGGACTTGTTATGATCCATCACAACCCATTAGAACACATTAGAACCCATTAGAACCCCTTCTAACATGTTACCCATCATAGGACACACTAATGTGTCCTAAGGGATTGTAATGGGTACTAAGTGGTTTTAATGGGTCCTAATGTGTCATATTGGGCATTAAGTGGTCCTCATGTATCATAAGGGATCATAATGGGTCTAAAGTGGTCCTAGGATCCCTTAGGACACATTAGGAGCTCTTAGGAGCCCTTAGGACCCATTAGGACCCCTTAGAACACATAAACCATCATAGGAAACACTAATGGGTTCTAAGTGCTTCTAATGTATCATAAGGGGTCATAATAGAACCTAAATGGTCTTAAGACCCATTAATACCCCTTTGGTTGTATTGGTACCTCTTATGATGCAATAGAACCACTTAGAACCCATTAGTGTTTCCTATGATGGTTAATGTATTCTAAGGGGTCCTAATGTGCCCTAAGAGGCCCTAAAGGGTACTAGGACCACTTAGGGCCCATTATGACCCCTTATGATACATTAGGAACACTTAAATCCTAATAGGACACATTAGGATCCATTACAACCACTTAGGACCTATTCCAACCCCTTAGAACACATTAGTGTGTCCTACGATAATTAATGTGTTCTAACGGGTCCTAATGGGTTATAATGTGTCCTAATGGGACCTAATGTCTCCTAAGGGGTTTGAAGGTGTTTTAGAACCCCTTAGGACACATTATAACTCCTAAGGACACATTAGGACACATTACAACCCATTAGTGTGTCCTACACCCCTTAATGTGTTCTAAGGGGTATTAATGGGTTTAAATGTGTCCTAATGGATCCTAATGCATCCTAAGGGGTCTTAATAGCTCCTAAGAGGTCCTAGGACCACTTCGGACCCATTATGACCCCTTATAATACATTAGGACCCCTAAGGACACATTAGTGTGTCTTATGATACTTAATGTGTTCTAATGGTCATAATGGGTTCTAATATGTCCTAATGGGTCCTAAGTGGTCATAGGACCACTTAGGACCCATTACAACCCCTTGAGACACATTAGAACTCTAAAGTGTGTCCTACAATGATTGTGTGTTATAAAGGGTCATAACAAGTCCTAAGTGGTCCTAGGACCCCTTTGGACCCATTACAACCCCTTATGATACATTAAGACCCGTAAGGACACATTAGAACCCATTAGTGTGTCATATGCCCCTTAATGTGTTCTAAGGGGTATTAAGGGGTTCTAATATGTCCTAATGGGTCGTAATGGGTCCTAAGGGGTCTTAGTGGGTCCTAATGTGTACTTACGAGCTTTAATGTGTCCTAATGGGTCCTAATGTGTCAAAGGGTTTTAATGGGTTCTAAGTGTTCCTGAGAACCCTTAGGACCCATTATGACCCCTTATGACCCATTAAGACCCATTTGGACCCATTAGGACCCATCAGGACACCTTAGAGCACATTAATAGTTATAGGACACACTTTATGGTTATAATGTATCCTAATGGACCCTAAAGTGTCTTTAGGGGTTTTAATGGGTCCTAAGTGGTCCTAGGACCCCTTAGGACATGTTAGGACCCATAAGGACACATTAGGACCGATTATGACACATTAGGTCCAAATTTTGGTCCCAATCATTTTGTAATTTTTTCTATCCAGGTTTTTGAAGATTTGTGTATTCGATTGTCTGAGGTTGTTTATAATAGCAATAGGCTCACAATCATAGAAAACATGAGGGAACTGACTCAATGAATCAATCACACCTACCTTACCCTAGCTAGGAGAAGAGATGTATTACTTTCTTGTTGACTTAGGAACACACTCAGAGAGTCCTCAAAATATGTAGGTCCAACAACACGCAATGGAATTTGAAGCCCATATTAGCCTAGTTCAAGTGTCAAAGAGGGATCAATATGACGAGTGTCTTGGGGTGATTACTATTCACCTTTCACAAGCACTACAAATCCTTTAGAGGAAGATCGGTAGAAAACTATCTTAGGCTCTTAATCAAGGCATATGTTCACAACTGTCTCCCATAGTCCCGCAAATAGGATTGAGGTTGTTAACCCTATGAGTACCCTGATTAGTGTAGTCTTGGAAGCAAGATTTATGTGGCTCCGCTCTATACAAAATCAAAGCATGTTCATGGAATGAATCCAAGGAACAAGTGCAACTATGTCTTCTAAGGCTTTAACCTCAAGGAAGCATCAAATTTTATAGTGGGGTGGAAGAGTTAGCGTAAGACTTGTCCCCACTTGGGTCATTCCCAGGAGATTTTTACCTCTCTGGAAAGCCCTTTAAAGGATTAAAGAAAATGTGAGGTTTGGGACCACAAGATCTGGGTTTCTAATTCTCTAAAAGAGAAGAGCATAATCCTCTAACCTTGTCCTTTTCCCTATCCAAAACACATCAAGAAGAGTTAATCCAGAGACAGTACGCAAACTGGCACTAGGGAAGATACCTTCTGGGTTTTTGATTCTCCTAAGAAGGAGAAGAGCATAAACCCCTCAATATCTACCTTAATGGCAATAGGTGCACATACCTAATTAGCTAGATGCCTATGAAAATGAAATACTTAAGCAAATAGAATATTTTGCTCGATGATGCTTAGGCAACCTAAAAAACCACTTGTCAAAAATCTTGTTGAATGAGCATCTTTGACAAGAGATTTCTCTGAAAGGGGTTTCTTGCAAAGTCAAGACAAGAAGAGGTTAAAGATCTATTTTTTATGCTTAAGTCTTCATCTTTTGTCCTGCAAAGATGTGTTAGGCTATGAAAATGATCAAGCACTAGTAAACAGTAAATGTTAGAGTCAATTGTCAGTCGACATTTTAAATCAAATGTCTCAAAAATGATCAAAAATTTTGATATGACAATTGAAAATTGGAGTCAAAATGCGTACAACAATATACCAGTTCACATACGACACTCCAAGCATGATATGATTATGTGTTCCTTCACACATGATAATCCAAAGCCAATACGACAATACCTAACAACTGATACAACAATGCAAAATGTCATCTATCGTACAAAAGATAGTGTTTTGATACGACAATTCGCAAGTGTCGTACGAGATTGTACAAAAAAAAAATTAAAAATCAAAGCTTGAATTGAAAATGTTAGAAAATAATGAAAATAAGAATGGAAACCTATTTTCGGGCCCCACGGTGAGCACCAAAAATGTGCGTGTGAAAATTGTACCTGTTTATGGACACAACACTTCAGTAAAACATTATTGGTTAATAATCAAGAAATCTACAAAGAAAACAAATATCATTAACTAGGTGATTTTCTACCTTTTAATAGATGTGAGTATGGTATTCTCATAAATTGACAATGCAACACCTAAATGAAGGATTTGAATGATGAAATCTATGAAAATGAATGTAGATTTAATCTATGTTTTTGGATTTTTCTATGCAATATGAATGAAAACTATGTAAAAGTGATCTAAAACCTTGAAAGATGAATTGAAAACTAAGCTATAAATGCTATGAATGCTATGAAATGAAGAAAACAATGGTTAGCAATAATCTCAAAAGTCACACAATCTCTCAATTTGCTAGATCGCACGTGCAAGATTCTCCAAATTTGTGGTCGTTTGTGTATCACCTTAAAATGGAAGCACTTCTATGTTAAGAATGTTTAGCCCTCCAAGTAAGTGGTTTGGGGTCATGTTGAACACCTTGAATGGGTACTGGACTTGGATCTGGCTTTTTCTCCTATTCTACCCCATTTTCCACTTCTTCCTTGCATAATTCTTCCATCCTGAATTGAGAACTTGGGATTCTTGACCTCAGCATCAAGGTTGACCTCTTAGGTCAAGGTTGACCTTGACCCTGACCTAGGTTAGGGATGACCTCAACCTTGACCTAGGTCAAGGTCAACCTCTTCCTTGACCCTAGGGTTCGAGATCCTTGGGGTTAGCTTCCAGTTTCAGGGTTTCATCAAAATCTTGTCTTTTCCCTCTTCGGGGCCACTATTTCTTGGATTAAGTGTCAAATTCTCAAATTAATATTTGAGGTGGACCTTTCTTGATATTTGTATAGGAATCTTAATTTACTATTGGAGATTATCCTTTCTCGATTTATGTGCCTAATGCTCAAATTAACTTTGGGGTTGGCCTTACCTCGAATTTTGTGACAAGGCTCTTAAATAATTATTTTTATTTCTATATTAAGGGTGGTCCCCTCCTAGAGTTTTGTGTCAAGACTTTAATTTAATTTCCTCTCCATGTGCACCTCTCTAGAGTTTTGTGTCATGGGCCCTTAATTATTGTTTTCTATGAGGCCCCTCTTGTGCCCTAGATCACTATAAAAGGGAGCCTTCCACTCTCATTTTCTCCATCTCTCAATCAAGTATCTCATCTCACAATCTCTAAAGCCTTCAAGCATTCAAGCCTTCAAGCATTCAAGATCTAATTCATCAAGGAGATCCATTAGAAATCCATTGAAGGATTCAAGCTCTATGGAGCCCTCTTGTTGAAGATCCATCCATTCAAGCCTCTTCCTATTCCAAGATCCATTCAAGATTGGTGTTGAAGATCTAAAGACAATTGATTGGAGACATCCTACATTTGATTCTACATTCATCCATTCTTGTGGATTCAAGGATTCAAATCCTCCACAAGGGTTTCAACATAAGCAAGGTGAATTGTTCCATTTACTTTGTTTACTACTACAATTTCAAGGTTAATTCCTAAATTGGGGTTTGACTGAGGCAAACCCTCACCCCCAACAAACAAAACCATTTTTCTTGTAGGTATAGGTACAGGACGTCAAACTGAAGTACAGATCTGGATACCCATTTCGCTGAACTTTTGGGATCCACGAATAGATTTTCTATCAGAGAAGTTGGGTTAAGGATGACCTAGAACCTGACCTAGGTCAGGGACTACCTAGACACTGACCTAGGTTAGAGACAACCTCATCCCTGACCTAGGGTAGAGATGACCTGATCTCAGAAAAAGATTTCTAGGTTTTGTAGATCTCGTAGTTTCGGTTCAAAGGCTCAATATTCAATAGTTTCTCAGACTGTTTGATAGGGTTTTTAGCCGATTCTTTTTCAGAGGTAAGTACCTTTATTTCTTAATTTCAATATTAATCATCTACATTTACTTTTCATATCAATACAATTTCATGTAAGTGTAAAATATTGGTTTTGGGGTCTCTTTTATGTGCAAACCATTGTTCTAGGACCTCATCCATATTTTACATTATACAGTTTGTAAAGGATTGGGGCTTGTTTATATAGAAATCTAGGGTTTTGGAGAACTCGTGGAAAGCCAAAAATCTCTCCCTGATTAACTGAGATTGATTGTTGAGTTATCAGGAAAATAGAAGTAGTTATCTCACAAAATCATGCAAATCAGGGTTTTAACTCAAATTAGAAGTTCAAATCACTCCAATCTGCTTTTCAACTCACAATCACATGTTGAGTTCAAAAAGTTAACAAATTGAATTTAAGAGTTAATTTAGATTTTAACTGATCTTCTGACTTATGCATAGATAATTATGAGTTTATTTAATTTCCCATGTGTTTTATTCTCAACTTAACTAATTTTTGAATAAAATAATTGATTTATGGGTTAATCAATTATTTAATCAAACTTTGTTCAAAACTATATCATTAAATTTGACAATTTGATTTAAATAATTAAATAAAATATTTAATCAATTATTTTTAGAAATTTGATTTATTGTCAAATAAAAATAATATTAATTAGGATTAAATTCAATTAAATCTAATTGAATTAATTAAGTGGCAGAATTAAGTTTAATTAATCAAATATTCAACATATTTAATTAACTAACTTTAGGATAAATAAAATAATGTCATTTATCGACAAATAATATTTAATTAGAAATAATTGGGGTAAATTAGGAATATTTAGGAATATTCCCCAATGCAGAATTAAGATAGGATCGATTAGTGTTTTGATGATTTGATGTGTAGATGTGCCTTAGGTTAGGACTTTAGAGTCGATTTTGATCGATTTGTTGATGTAGGAGGTCAATGGTACTGAAACCCATTTTTGGGGTATTACAAGTAGAATGTGATATGGGCTACTTGGAAAGTTTGCAAAAAGTGCATTTGACAATTTTATCATGAATAGAAAAATTGCTTCCTTGCAAAAAAACTCTGAGTCTTCAAAAATTGAGATAGTTTATTATAGAGGGGCCTAACATAACCCTATAGCTTCAAACAGATCATGCGCAGGTGCAACAATTTACAAGAAATAGTTTGTCAAAAGTTTGACATTTTTTTGCACTTAGAGCACACAAGGGACATCATCAGTAGGGTATGTCATTGACCGTTTCAGTGTGTCAAGAGAAAAAGTTGGACCATGCCTAGGGTAAAACCACCCAACTAAACATGATTTTAGTGTTGGTTTGTGCCCACGATGAACCAAACATAATATGGGTTTCCTTCACAATGAGGGTTTATTCCTAGTAGCCCCCAAACCTAAGTTTTTGGTTCATAACTTCTGACACGTTCACCTCTGATATAAAAACTTGACCTTTTTAGATAACCATTTCAGAGATATTTAACATATATCAAACTTGACATTTCATTTTGTTGGTGTAATTAAGTATTCACTAATTACACTTTACTTAAGTTTACTTAGGATAATATATTTGCATATTAGTTGTCATTGAGACACCTAGGAGTTTGCATTTCATTTTAGCACATGGTGTAGGAGAAATTCCACTTTAGGTGGTGATAGTTGTTATATCATACCCCTTTATGTGTGAGATCCACCTTTAGTGCTCTTATCACATTATCATCCTCTCATTGTGGCACATGTTTCACATACTTTTTTGTACAATGGAGGATGATCCACCTTTGGTGGACATGTGATTCCACCTAGTGTGGTTGATAGTTTATCATCTCCTTATCATGTAGTCTTATTACATTGCCAATATATTCAAGCACATCTACACTGTATGTATCTATTATTCATTATCATTTGATTATTGATCATCATTGAATCCATTCATTTGAGGATCATATCATTTTGTCTCTCTTGTTGTGCTATCTATTGAGCTTCTAGATCTTGGCATTTTATTCTTTGCCTTAGGCAAATTCTTACACATTTTTTGGAACAAATTGGTCAAAAATTGTTGATTTTAGGTATTTAACGGCCAATTAGGCTTGTTTTACTAAGCACCTACCCTCTAAACATGCTCTCAAACCAAAAGCTTCACTCCAATAGCCTAGGCAAGGTTTAAATAGAAAAAATGACAATTTGTATGTGTTGAAACATGTCAAAAAGTTCCCAAAGAGGTTGTCCAGCAGTCTCTGGGGTCTATGATTGGGGTTTGAACACTAGAGATGATGATCAAGTAAAAGCATAAATTCCTTGGAGATGAAAGCTAGGCCATCACATCTAATGTACTGACACATCAATTCATCGCATGAATAGTCATGCCAGAATCCAACAAATAGCCCAACCCATGATGTCAGCACTACTCTCCATATTATTTTCTTAATACAATCATACACTAGAAATTCATACGCGTCTAGATGGTCCATTGTAGAATTACAAGCTAGAATAAAATATAAATCTTAATATTTTTTTAGAATGAGATTAGGGGTATACCATATGGTGGGATATCTATTCCCAAATTAGAAGCAAATTAAAATCCTACTTTTAGATTTTTTTCACGATGTACCAAATATGGAGCATATCATTTGATGGTGTGTTATGTATTACAATTAACATGGTAGATATATGAAATCGATCATTCCCAATGTGCATTCCAACAACAAAATTTCACACTTGTGTCAATGGCACTTGTTTCTTAATTTCATTCTTTCATAAGAACAAGACCATTAATAGATTGTATGGTTCTAGTCGTACTAAAAGCTTCCCTTTAATGGTAGAATGATGAAGTAGGATCTAGCTTGAACTCTTCATTGCATAATCTAAGATCCAACTTTTAAATTTTAATCTAAGGACAATATGACTCCAATAATAAATATGTTTGCATTCTATTATATTAAATAATCATTTAAAAGTATATGCCATATACTTTCATAGAATGAAGAAATTGGATCACATTTAAATTATAAATATGTACGTTTCAAAGTATCAAGATATACAGACAACGAACATATTGGATTAAATTTCAATTGAAAATAACTAAGTTTTGAAGTAAAAACATATCCACACAATGAACAAATTAGATTGAATATCAATTTTCATAGATATGAAAATGAACAATAAATGTGTACATATACAAAAATGGCATAAATGTAGAGTCAATGATAGAGTTACAAAAATGTGGCATGTGCCATATCAAGGTCGATATATACAATACAAATTTTGAGTATATACATAAATTTATCCTTAAATGACCATAACTAGAACTATATGTCTCTATCAATATTTATGATAGTGGTAGATCATCAGAATCGAGCCTCTTTGAAGAAGTATGTGGCTCTATGGATGGTTGCACAAGAACAATTCAAATGTTGAATCAAATATATTTTCTCAAAATAACTAAAAATAAAACTCTAATTTGTTTGCAATTGAATTGTTGATTACCTCATGTCTTTCTTCTACTCTTGGGTTGTGTAGTAAAGCTAATGGTCCCCTTCTTAGGTGATCATGACTCCTAACAAAATAGAAAGGTAGATTATATGTGGGAATTCATGAAGGGGACTGTAACAAGTAAAAATAAATTAAACAACTTAATAACATATATGTCGAGAAACACTAAAAAAATAAACATGCATGGACTTTAAAAAAATGCATATTAGAGCCTCAAATGGATCTCCTATACTTGTAGGAGGCACAATCACTAATGAATCAGTTACGCTCATTTCTTGTATAGTTAATGATAAAAGATGTTATATTCATAGAGGAAGGAATTAGGGCTTTCAAACAAACAAGAAAGCAATCCAAAAGGAGTTGACAAGAGGGTTTGAACTAAGAAGACAAACATACATCTTCCCTTTCTTGTGTTGGACCCCATATTTTCCACTCAGGACTTCTAATGAAATCAAATGGAAAAGGATCTGTAAGAAGTTTTGAAGGGGGTTATAATACGTAAAAGACAATTAATTCAAGTTAATAACCCAAATTTGTTGATAAACACTAAAAAACTATAAATGAATGTACTTATATTTATACACATATGTTTAACATATATAGAAAAAATGAATATCGGAGCCTCGGATGGTTCTCATGTACTCTTAGGAGGCATCGTTGCTAATGAAGAAACTATGACCATTTCTTGTATGAAAAATGATAACAAATGTTATAGTCAGAAGGATTTAGAGATTTTGAACAAACAAGAATGCAATTGAAAGTGAAGATGAAAATGTTACCTTTTCCCTCTCCTAGACCTCTACAAAATCAATTGCATTTTATCAATTATGTAAACCCTAATTATTTTTGTATATAGAATAAATAAATCAAGTGCATTCATCAATCTACATGTACATGTTTAATCATAATACATTTCAATAAATAAATTTAAATTGTACTAACTTATGGCATTTGGGTGTCCGTGAGGATATTTCTTTCTATTTTGATGTGGTGGAAGATGCCTTTTGCACATGAGATGTCCTAGAACTAGGTCAAGTAACCTAACAGAAACAAAATTAACATAAGAGAAAAAATATATAATATTAAATCTAAGCCAAAAAAATATAAATCTAAATGACTTGAACGTGTTCAATTAAAATTGTAAATAAGAGCTGTGCAAAATATGATACCGCAAAGATTTCTAGGCAAAATTCAATGGCTGCAAGTATGACATCATTAACTTGGGACATATGAACACCTTACATGCCCTATAATACATCAAATAAATATACATAAGAGAGTTACTAAATTTTAACAAAAATAGTTATGATACCTCCCTTTCACTATTGGTCATTGTGTGTGTGAATTTTGTACCTAGCTATGAACACAACACTTTAGTAAAACATTAGAGGTTAGCAAAAATCAAAATATGCAAATAAGAACAATATAGCTAACCAAGCGATTTACTACCTTCTAGTAGGTGCGAGTATGGTATTCTCAAATTAGACCGAGATCAGTGACAATGGAACACCTAAACGAAGGATTTAAATTTGACAACTGACATTAATCAATTAAATAAGAATTTAATCAATTAGTCATGAGATTTTTGATTTATTGTCAAAATTAAATAATATAATTTAGGAATAATTTAATAAAATTCAATTAAATAATTAAGTGGCAGTATTAAATGTAATTAATTAAATATTTAGAATATTCAATTAATCAAACTTTAGGATAAATAAGATTTATCGCCAAATAATAATTAAATTAAAGATAATTAGAATAAATAGGAATATTGCTAGGAATATTCCCCGATGCAAAATTTATGATAAAATCAATTAGGATTTTGATAATGTGCAAATGTGCCTTAGGTTAGGACTTCGATGTTGATTTCATTCGAACTGAAGATGTAGGAGGTTAATGAACCTATAGCCCATTTTTGGAGTATTACATTTTGCCCCTCTTTGAATCACTGTGCAAAACGCAGTGGTTTAAAGAATAGTATGTGTCTTGATATACGTATGAAACTGATTTGAAAGATTAAAGATTGAAAGATATCGACTCAGGCCCAGAATGACCAGGAATCGAGATGATGCTAGCTATATCAACAATGAACTGATGATTACGAAAAAGTGCCAAAATGCTTGATTCTGAACTTTATGATTGCGAAGAAGTGAGTGACCGATTCCAGACCTCAATGTCCTTGTATGAATCATATTGGTATCACATCCTGAACCCATCAGTTACGAAGAACCAAGGAAATAACACTAATGAACCGACAGTTACGAAAAGCTAATACAATTTACAAGATAGATTTGGATACTAGATGAATCTGATATACCCCAAGAGATGATAGATTTTCCCCAAGCGATGAGGACTTTAGATGAATCAGCAACTAGATGTGGTTGTTGTCTTGATTACTGAGGAAAGATTGATTGACAAAATTGAGTCACAGACTTTGAATGATGCACAATGTCATGCCACCTTCGGGATTAAAATTGAAATCTAACAAGAAAAGTCAGTGTTTATAGTTTAGAAGCATGTTAATTGATTTGAGAAGTGATTATACATGTTTGAGAACACATTTTGCATCATTTAGAGGTCTTGGAGACCAATTTTGACTAGGTTTGACCATGAGTTGACCATTGTTAACCAAGCTGAAATGTCGATAGTTTCATGTAAGATAATCAATTAAGTTGAATTCTGGATTTCTTTGATGATTGAAGGTTGATTATGCAAGTAGTGAATAATATAAATGATCTCAGATTTCAATTTTGATCCCGAAAAAGGATTCTACTTGTTGTTTCGTTGGAGGAACCTTCATACAATGCTCATTCCTTGTGTCATGTTTAGCATTTTTAGTTTTGAATAATCGTTTAAGTGTTCAAGCAATTTGTGAGATCATGCAAAGTGAAAAATGAAATGCAGAATGAAATGCAAACCTAGGACCTAGGACCTAGTCACTGATCATGTGTCGGTCATTCTCATCATTGAATTTTTAGGTAACCGGATAAATCAATACAATGCCCACTAGTTAGAAACCATAGACATGTGAATATCGATTTGTATGCTCAAGAATCAATACAACACCCACTGGCTAGACAACCATGGACATATGAATATTGATTTTATTTTCAGAATGTCAGATTAGATATAAGCACCAAGGCATAAACGCCAAGATGACCTGAATATCATGTCCATTTTGATATAGCAATTTGTATAAGCATCAAAACATAGACATCATGATGACCTGAATATGCCTTGCGTACAAACACGTCAAATAGTCAAGAGATCATTCTAAATTCAATGTGAATTACTTGTAGTGACCCTTTATCATTCACATCCTTAGGTAAGATCACATTTCACAATAGCAGAAAAAACTCACTCAAAAAAAGGCAATAGTTAGATCAAACTTCCTTGAATTTTTCAGGTATCAATGGTCGAGGTATGCATGGCCATCCAATTCGAGATAGAGGCTCTTACAGTTGGACACCATTTCAATCCAAAATTTCCAAAGTTGTTAGATTTTCACATACAAGAAGAAAACAAAGAAAAGATTATGCCCCCATTCATCACTCTTTAAATCCTGTAAAGGACTTCATCGAAGAGCTCGTGGGAACAAAATATGCAAAAATCTCAATGTGAATCAGCAAGCATATAAGGAGATAAAAGCATGTAAAAAGCATAGATTGTTTTCAGTTTGTGTTTGATGTTTGATTGCGTTGTTGTAGATGCAAAATCCTTTCTGGAGACAAGACTGACTGACTAACTCGAATGAAGCTTCAAAGGACTCTGACTGGATATGATACGTCTAAGATACATTGGAGGCCATAGGATATGACTTTGATTGCCTCCAAGTTTGAACATTGATAGGATACAAACGTTTTAGCTGATTGGTGTACAGACTGACTTATTGAAAATAGGAATGCGAGAACAAACCAAGAGATATGTACAAACTAAAGCAAGACTGAAAGCTGGGAAAGACCAAGATTGCACTGATAGATGGAGCATTTTGAACAAGTGGCACCCGTTTGCCAGGTTTTCACCATCTTGGCAGAGATTCTATTTTTTCTACCAAGGCGCCCATTTCCAGGTTTTCACCAAGGCACTTTTTCTTTTTCTCATTTTTTTGTATTTTAATTTTTCCTAATTTTTTTGTACTTTTGATATTTTTTACTTTTTTTGTGAATCATCAAGGTGCCTATTGCTAGGTTTTCACCAAGATGTTCATTTTTTCAAGGCTTTTTCCAATTTTTAAGATTTTTTCAGGACATTTTACCATAGACTAAATGCCTTAGGCATAGAATTTCTTCAGATGGAGAATGTTGATTGGTTCTTGGAGCTATTCTCCTTCAGTCATTGAGAGTTGATAGGCACCAGAGCCAAAAGTAGTAGTGATAACAAAGGGACCCAGCCAGTTGGGTTCAAACTTCCCCTTGCACTCTCTATGTGATTGATTTTTAGGATTCTCTCTCAAGACTAGATCGCCAACCTAAAATTCTCTATGTCTGACTTTCTTGTTGTAACCTCTAGATATTCTCTTTTGATATACTCTAAGATGATCATACGCTTCTTGTCTATGCTCATCTAGTAGTTTAAGTTCTTGCAACCTAGACACTCTGAAGTCATCATCAGTTACTAGACCATGCATTCTGATTCTTAGTGATGGGATTTCAACCTCAATAGGTAGTAGTAATCAGTATGTACAAAGGATGCCCCTGGATAGAATGAGCATCGAACTCCCAAGAAAGATTACATCGTGTAGTCTCAATGTCTAACAAGGTGGAGAACAAGAGGGATTAGCAAGCTAGTAGAAGAGATGGAGGACAAGAGAATGAATGAGAATGAAGGGAAGAAATCTTTAAGGGAAAACCCCTCAAGAATACCCAAGCTAGGGAAAAATTGTCATGTAAAGCACATTTGGACAAGCTATGAAAGGCCAACATATGATAAGTCACAAAATCATAATGAAAAAGCAAGAAAGGATGTAGTCCAAAGGAGTAGACATGTCAAGAGGCTTCATAGCACCGTGTTTTACTCTTTTTTTATTAGATCAAGACCAAAAGGGAAAAGGATAGTGAAAGGCTAGAATGAATGGAGGAAAATAAATATGAAGGCTAAACATGAAAGGAATGAAAGAAAGATCATCATAAAATAGCTCACAAGATAGCCAAATGTTCATGTATAGGTCAACATTGTCAAGATCAAAGAGAGAAGATGGAATGGATTAAATATGTAGAAGAACTACGCATGATGCCTGATTACTAGGTTTTCATCACAGTACTTATCTAAGGTACCACAAGGGAGTGGTTTTCACCATAGGACAAATTTATTTCTCTTTACTTTTGCTACCAAGGCACCTATTTCCAAGTTTCCACCAAGGCACATTTTCAAATTATTTTTTTTTATATTTTTTATATTTTTTGGAAGAAGGCAAGATTTTTAGACAATGCTCCTTGAAAGGATAAACCATGATATGCCAAGGATTCAAAATGATATGCTCAAAGATGCTGATAGGGAAAGGAATATGGAAGAGAAAAAATGGAGGATAAGGTTTTATGTAAAGTGAGTGAGGTTGGAAGATAGGAGGAATAGGCAAATGAAGAAAAAGGATAGAAGGCAGAAGGATAATGAATGGAAGGATTATGAAAGGGTGGATGGAAAGGAAGGCAAGATTAACATCAACACACACCTTGAAGGGTGGTGAGAGGATGGAGGAAACGTGAATGAAGGAATACGTGAAGGAATATGGTGAATGGATAGCAGAGGTTGTGGTTTAGGCGCATGGAATGGAAGAATATTTTTGGAAGAAGATGAAGTGGAAGCTTTTGGAAGCTTGAATGTCAACTTCATTTATTTCTCAACATTAGACTCTTTCAAGAGAGACTTTGGAATCCATATAGTCATAGGCTTTTCATTTCTTTTTGATGATCTAGAGAGAATATCTTTAATGATGGATTTTGGAACCCATACTTGTCTTGTAGTTTTTTTTTTAGATATCTCTTTTGACTTTATGTCTCCATGTCGATTAGAGGAGACATGGTGATCTTATTTTTTTGATGGATTCTTGTATTGCTTATTTTTCTTGTATTAAACATTCAAGTTACTTCCAAAAAACTTGGGACTTGTGAAAGGAGGATATGACTGGTTTAGATGGGTGGGTGGATGAAAAGGATTCAAGGGTATGCATCTATGTTGATCTTGAGGAAAGATGGGAGATGGAGGGATGTAAGGACCCAAGATGGATGGTGAATTAGGAGAGTTATGAGGGGAAAGTGAAGGGACATAAGGACCCAAGATGGAAGGCAGATGTGAAGCCCTTAGTAGTGGTGGAAGAGGTCCAAGGATGGAAGTGGAAGACACAAAAGGATAATCAACAAGTTCATCAATATTTATATGACAAACAAGGACATCAACATCTTTAGAGTGAGCATTAGGATTTTCAATAGAATCATGGACATCTTGAATATGAGCACCTTCTTTGATAGGATTGTTCAAAGCTTGCAAAGACTTAGGAAGAGTAGAAAGTGGAAACGAACATGGAGTGGTAGAATAAAATGGAAGACTTTGATCTTGACAAAGATCTTTGGATAGCACAAGCGTACAATTTTTCTCTGGATTTTCAATAGGCTTAACATTGGAAGTAGCAACACCATTTTTACCAACCTTAATGAAAGTATCATCTTTGGAAATTGGAAGTGGGGTAAGGTTATTTTGATTTTCAATAAGCTCAACCATGTAAGTAGTAACTTGATCTTGCTTAGGAGAAGACTTAAGACAGGGTGGAATGAATGAGAAAGGGTGTGTGGGATCAAAAGAACCATGAAACAAATAAGAGACATCATGAAAAGGAGTGGATGACATGGAGGGTTCTTGATCTTGATCTTTCTTTATGTTCTTTTTTTTATCATTTTTAGAGTCCTCTTGACATGGAGCTACTTCTAAGGACAAGGGATCATGCTATAATCGTATGGAAGACTTTGGAAGAGATGGGGGAGGACTAGCTGAAATAGGAATTATAGCATATAAAGGCTTAGGCTCTTTAGGGTTAGCATTATTAAAAGTATTTGCAGCCAAGTGAAGGTTATCTTGAGTTTCTTTAAGAGGTATCCATTGAGGATAACTATAGGGAACCGCATGAAAAGTATTAGGACCTTTTTCAAATGAAGGATTTGTGAAAGATTTGAAAGACTTGGAAGCTTTAGGAAATGTATGGGCATTGGAAGAAGTAGGGGATGGAAGGGAACCATCACAAAACAAAGGTTCATCATTATCATGATCTTTCTTGAGAGTATAATCTTTATTTTTAGCATGAGAGTTCTTAGAGGAGAGATCCTTATAGTATTGACATTTATAATCAGCACGGTAAGCTTTCTCTTCTTCAAGTGAAGTAGATGTATCATCTAGGTATTGTTCACAAAAATCATCAAAGTCTCTTTCAAAATCAAAATCATATGGATCACCATCACAATCTTTCCAATGTGACATCCCATTTCCAGCAAGCATGAGCACACGACGAGGAGGACTCTTAGGAATAGAGGTGTCATAGGTATCATTATATTGTCCATCATCATAGTCATCATAGTCTTCAAAGATGGGCATGTCACTCTCCGTGGAAGAAGTATAAAAAGGGTTATCACATTGCTCATTATGTTATGTCTTGAGAAGAGAAGTAAGACTCTTGGGAGAATTAGAAGAGGAATGAGATTGTGGAGAAGAGGAAGGTGAAGACATAGCAGAGGAAGATGATGTGGATGATGAGGAATGATGAGAAGACTTAGAATATGAAAGATGTTTGGAAGAAGAAGGTCGTGACATGACCATGCGTATGATCCTAGAAAAGGTTTCTGATTCAATCAATTTTTTCTTTATTTTCATCATAAATTTATCACTCATGGGCTTTTTGGAATAATACTCTTCGAATTGAGCAATGAGTTCGAGATCATCCATTTTCAAGAGAGGTTCCATAACAAGATAGTTGAAATTAATGGTTCTAGAAGAGGAGGAATCAAGCATGAATGTGACAAAAGAGATGAATAGAAGAAAGAAGACTAGATAATAAGAGGAAAAGAATCAAGAAGACATGAAGAGTTTTAGGAAGAAGAGGAAGAAGCGTGAAGGAATAGGAGAAAGGATGGACATGGGAGACTAGGAAGACATGAGAGATGTGGAAGAAAGAAGACCAAGAGTCATTTTGTGCAACATGATACCATTTAAGTTCATTTGGATGTTGAGAAACATGTCATAGCACCTAAGATTTGACCCAGACCAACCAAGGATGACTAGAAATGACAAGAATCAGTTCGTTGTTTTGACAAAATTTGGGAATAGGCTATAAAAATTAGATTTCTGACAACTTTGACTTTGGCTTTGATACAAGTTTTGAAATTTTAGGATGACTTTTGACACCAGAAAGGATTTTTGCTTCAGATTTACAATTTTTTAGTTTTTCAATATCAGTTTGTTTGCAAATTTTTCTATCCAATTTTTGAAGATCTGTGTAAAAGTTTGTCTCAAGTAACCAAGTAGATATCAAGCACGTAGAATAGCAAGAAAGGGGAGCAAGAAATCATCTAAAAACAATGAACAAGGGCAAAAGAAACCTTGGGCATGAACAAGCAATAGTGACTTATTATGCTAATCCCTAGAAATACTACTTGTGTATGTTCCAAAAAGTTTTTCAATAATGCACATATTCCTAGAAAATGAAAAATTTGGCCTCACTTGGGTTTGTAGTAATGGTTTGACTCTACAACTTTTGTGATCTCAAGAGGGTGAACTCCAATCTAGGCACACTGGGGTTTTGACATAGTCCAAGAATTTAATCAATCAGGAGCTGCTAGGGAGATTTGACAGCCCAACAAGAGATCACAACTATGAAGATTTCCTCCACAAGGACATTTATATAGCAGTTTCTGCTACCATGAAAAAAATGGCTATTACTGCTTGAGGTTCCATCCACGTGGTTGACCCAATTAAGGGAATGTCCACTATAATTAACCCTCTCTAAAGGTGACTCACAAAAGATACCACAAGGGGACTAGATCGGATCCAAGGATCTAGGTTTCCGGTACTATCCAAAAAGGAAGTAGAGCATAATCCCCTAACCTCTTCACTTCACCAAGACAAAGCAGATAGATTAATCTGACATGCTCAGACCAAAATTTATCTCACAAAGATCTATGATGTCAATCACTTATGATCTATCAACTTCTCCAGAGAGAGAATGTATCAATCAAAAGTTGAAGACACATGAATCTAATAGAACGTGAGACTTTCTCAGTACCTTCCCTACCTACAAGGGGATCCTTCGTCAAGAGGAGCTTCACATGAATAAACAAGTGAAAGAAGCTCAATCTCTCAAGCTCATCCATAAATAGTGTTCATAGGGCCTATTTACTATGTGTAACAGATATGCAAAAAGCAAATCTATGTTCATTTTATAGCCCAAAAATTGAAATCTGATTTATGAAAGCAGGAAAGGCACTCAAGCTAGACATGTGAGATATTCATTTTATGTCCAAATTGAAATGTTTTCAGATGCATTAGAATACCTGAATTCCCTCGCAAGGCGCTTAGTAGATTTTACCTAATTTTTAGCTTTGTTAAGCAATCCCACACAAGCAAGCCACAAACTCTTCGACAAGAAAATATGCAAACAAGATATGCAATGTATATTCAACTTATGAAAACCCTAGGGTTAGATCTGAAAATCAATTATTATGAGCAATAATAACTAGCAACTAATCCAAATGACAACTCATATCATTCATTGAACTATGTGAAAAATAAGTGCATACCCATCACAAAAAAAAAAAAAATTTGTTGCATTTGACCTCGTCAACAAGATCTAATTTTTTTTTATATGATTTTGGCCACAAAAATAGAAATGAAAAATAGAGACCCCTACTAAAAAAGAAAGATCTTTTCAAAAATGTAAAAATTTTAGAAAAATCTCTTCATTTGTGCCCTAGAGACCCATTTTACCAAAACAAACTAGTTTTTGTAAATTGACTATTTGAGCTATTATATTGCATCCAAATTTAAAACACAAAGAATGGACCCCTTGTATAATTTGAAGATATTTTTAAAAATGTAAAAATTTCTGAAAAATATGCTGATTTGCTTTAGAAATTAATGTTTTTTGGAAAATTAAGAAAAAATTATTAAAAATTCAAAACATCTCAGAAAATTCTAAATTTTTTATTGAAACTTCCCTGATATGTCTCCAACTTGTAAAAACAATTTCAGACCAAAATGTCATGCCGTTTGGGAGATAAAATTAAATATTTGAAAATTTAGGGTTTTAGCTCCAAAAAAAAAAATCAAAACCAGCATGTAAAGGTGGGTTGCCCCATGGTGGGCGCCAAAAATGTGTGTGTGAATTTTGTACCTAGCTATGAACACAACACTTTAGTAAAACATTAGAGATTAGAAAAAATCAAAATATGCAAATAAGAACAATATAGCTAACCAGGCGATTTACTGCCTTCTAGTAGGTGCGAGTATGGTATTCTCATATTAGACTGAGATCAGTGACAATGGAACACCTAAACGAAGGATTTAAATGATGAAAGCAATAAAATATGAATGCAAATTAATTTTTTATTTTTTTTTATGCAATAAGATGAGAAAAATTGATAATAAATTAATCTAAATGGATTGAAATGATATGCAAATTAAGCTAACAATGATATGAAATATGAAACTAGAATGAATTGAAAACAAGATTGATCTCACAAAATGTTGATTCGCAAGAAGCTTGATGATTCCTCTGATGTCAATTCGCCAGAGTAAGTATGCAAATTCTGTGGATGATTTGTAAAGAGCTGAGCTTTGATTTTATAGAAATCCAGGGCTTGAGGGTGCATGGAAAAAGTCATAAATCACTCTTGATGAACTCAGGTTGATTTTTGAGTTGACAAAAAATTAGAAATAGATAACTCATAAAATCATGCAAAATCATGCAAGAACAACTTTTTAACTCAAATCAGAAGTTTAGATCAACTTTGAACTCAAAATAGATGTTGAGTTTTGAAAAGATAACAACTTGAATTGATTTGTTGATTTAAAGTTTAACTACTCTTTGAATGTGCACAAATAATCATGAATTAATTAAATAAATAAAGTGATTTATCTTCAACTTAACTGATTTTAAATTTAAAAATAACTGATTTGTGGGTTAATCAATTATTTTAATCAAACTTTTATTCAAAAACTATATTATTAAATTTGACAACTAACATTAATCAATTAAATAAGAATTTAATCAATTAGTCATGAGATTTTTGATTTATTGTCAAAATTAAATAATATAATTTAAGAATAATTTAATTAAACTCAATTAAATAATTAAGTGGCAGTATTAAATGTAATTAATTAAATATTTAGAATATTCAATTAATCAAACTTTAGGATAAATAAGATTTATCGCCAAATAATAATTAAATTAAAGATAATTAGAATAAATAGGAATATTGTTAGAAATATTCCCCGATGCAGAATTTATGATAAAATCAATTAGGATTTCGATAATGTGCAGATGTGCCTTAGGTTAGGACTTCGATGTCGATTTCATTTGAATTGAAGATGTAGGAGGTTAATGAACCTATAGCCCATTTTTGGGGTATTACAGTCATTGATTCTAGGGTTGTGGAGAGGGATAAGTGGTTATCAAGAGAAAAGGAGCTCAAACTAGTCACTATTATAGAAATTTGAGTAGTATTTTGTGATAGGTGATTTATAAGATCCTCCTATGTGGCCTATACAAGTTCTACTAGAGGAGGCGGGGGGTTTTGGGGTCATGGTGGTTGTTGATGAGCAGCATTTTGAGGTTTTTTTGGAGGAACATTTTGAGGGCTTTTGTGTTCTTCATGTGCAA
The DNA here is from genome assembly GCA_027943335.1 of Chamaecyparis obtusa. Classification (NCBI taxonomy): domain Eukaryota; kingdom Viridiplantae; phylum Streptophyta; class Pinopsida; order Cupressales; family Cupressaceae; genus Chamaecyparis; species Chamaecyparis obtusa. The sequence goes on from BSBK01000530.1 coordinate 2,205,891, forward strand.
CATTTAGAGGGTTTTCTTGTGGTGGTTGTTCAGGAAGAGGTTGTTCTTGTATATTTTGTCATTGAGGATTATTTTGAGAATCTGACATAAAATTAATTAAAAAAACTTAAATCAATTGAAAAAACCCTACTTCAATTCAAATTCAAATAAAAATAATAAAAAAATCAAATTCTTACCTCTTCGACGATGCGACATTGTTATAAATTGGTGTAAATGGTGAAAAAATGCCAAATAGAATGAAACACGATCACATTCTATGGAATTTGGGAAGTTATAAGCCACTTTCAATGCTAAAAAAGAGTTTGGCCATGGCTAAAAAAAAGAACGTATAGTTCTTCATAACCCATATAGGTGTATGAGTTATAAAGAACTATAAAGAACTAAAAGTGTTTTTTAATTGAAGAAATTAGGCTTGGTTGCCTTGAGCTGGGTGATATTAAATTTTGAATTACATGATCGAGTTACGAAAAATTTTGTATTTTTTAATCATGCGACCACTTTTTTATGAGAAACTTGGTGCACTTACCCCTTGCAATATATGATATGGCCCTAAGCTGATAGTTTTTAGTAACAGACCCTAAGACCCAATTGTTATTTCCTACATCTAACCCTCGATATATATCTATCAATAAAAAATAGGGTTCTCATCAAGTGACAAGAAATAACCTAAATTCAAAAATACAAAATTTGAACCAAATTCCAGAGAGTAGTAGGCTAGTAGTTCCATTCTTAGGAAGAATTACAGGCCTATCGGTGCCTCCAAGTCTACCTTGATACACTTGTAGCATCGCGTTCACACCTCTCTCTATCCCACTTGGATTTCTTAGCTGCACAGCTGGATCAGGAAGTCCACTCCATAATTGGCATGGGATTATCCTCTTTACATCTCCTCCAAGTCCCACCTATCTCCAACAATCCATTCCTCTTTAGTCCTCAGCTCCAGCTCCCTAAACATCTCTTATGCATCTTCTTCATTGAATAAATCTTCATCAAGCAATCCTTGATCTTTTAGATAGTCCTAATGCCAATCATCCAAATATGGCTCCTTAATTTTGGCCACACATAGTAGAAAATTGATGATGTTGTCTATCTCATCTTGTTGACCCTGTAGCAACCCCACATTTTATGTTTTCCCAATTGGGAATTTTTTCACGTAAGGTCCCCAAATGTAGTACTTTTGTGGAAGGGGAATGAAGAGATCCCCATCCCTTGGGAACCCCTATATATAAGAGCATGGTTAGGAAAAAAGTCAAAATGTTCGAGATGACCCTATGCCTATGATATGCCATTAAAAACCCCAAACCCATCATTTCCTTAACTACATGCATAATGTAATTGTGGTCATTCACAAGTACAACACTTAACCACTTATTAGTGACATCCCCCAAAAATGCTCCATGTGCTTTTGTTAACTTGAGCAATATCAACATGTTCATCTATCCCTACTCACAGTCTCATAGACTCACAGTCACTTCACAACATTTCCAACACTCTTTAAGTTTTTAACAATGAACTATGATGTGGAGCTGCCTCAATATCTAATTTATAGGAAAATGATCAATTTGGCAATGGACACATCAGACTTCACTAGTGAATAATCACTTACCTTTAGCCGTTGAGCAATAGTGATATGATTTTGCCTCATGCTCTTAAAATATTCCATCAAGCCCAAGTTGTACTACCTTATGCCCCATTAAAATTACACCATATCTCAACAAAATTAGGGAATAAATATCTATTTATTTTATCATTAATAGTCATTGTCACTTAGTGCCTTAGTTTCCTAAAATTAATAGTTTTGTAGCAATTGTACAACCAAAATTATTAGTTTTGTAGACATTTTAAACCATAAAAAGCCTATGGATCACACTGTCCTATTGGCACTCATACCCATGTGGTAGTAATCTATAATTAATTTATTAACAAATCACCATTAGATGGTCATAGATCAATGACATAAACTTTATTTTGAGCCAATTTTTTTAAGGAAATTTTTTTTTTAAAATCCTCCAAAAAAGAGACACGTATAGGTGTGATGTGTCAAAGTGATTGGTAGGAGCAATGTCTACGACATATGCACTCGCTGCAACTAGAATAACCCTAATTATTCAAAGTGATTGGTAGGAGCAATGTCTACGACATATGCACTTGCTGCAACTAGAATAACCCATTTATTGTAATTATTAATTAATTATAAAATAAAATTAATTAATTAAAAATTAGGAAAATATGAATATAACATTAAAAAAAATTAATTAATAGGAGTGGGACACTCCGTTCAATTGATACCCATGTGACAATTAGCACTTGTTTATAATTGGACATTTGCGATTTAACTAACCCTAAGTCTAAGTATACTTGTGATTTAAATAACTCTAAGTATACTTACGATTTAACTAACTCTAAGTATACTTGTGATTTAATTAACCCATGTAGCAAAGATTTTTCATTGGATTTAACAAATTATTCTTAACTATATTTTAATTCAATATGATCTAAATCAATTTCATGAGCATTGGATGATTGCAAATAAACAATGTAAACTCCATTTTGGGTCAAAGTTCTCAAGGATAAAAATTTCCACAATCTTCTTCTAGAAAAGGGACACGCGTTGTTGTTTCATGTCATTCTTTAGATTGAATGAATGAAAGGTTTGAGTTACATTAACATAACGTCGATGTCATGAGGCCAAACAGCCTATACTAAGTGATTTAACTAAGTATACGTAATTTAAAATTTATATTAACTATACTTGTAAGTTAATTTAGTATAATCTAAATCAATTTAATTAATAATGATCATGGTCCATTGGATGATCATAGATCAATGGTGTAAGCTCTATTTTGGGCCAAATGTGTGAAGGATAAAGAATTTCTATAAAATGCCTTTGGAAAGAGACACATGTTAGTGTGATGTGTCATTGAATGTTGTTGTTAGAAAATTTAATTAACTATACTTAAATTCTAATTATAAAATTAATTAGCTATAATAAATAAATTCACCATTGGATGATAGTAGATAAATGATATAAGCTCTATTTTGGGCTGAAGTTCTAAAGCATTAAAAACTCTTCATAAACTTTTTGAAAAAGTGGCACATGTGATGTGTTAGTCTTCAAAGAGAAGAAATAAAATTATTAAAACTTTTCTCTGGGAATAATTATAATTTATAATACAATTCTACAAATATTTCCCTTTAGGTTTTGAACTTTTGAGGCTTTTGAAAATTCTACTAGTTAACCACAGAGATTCAAAAATGACTACGAGATTGAGGGATGCAACAGACTCTGCCTCTACCAGTTTATTTATTCATCAATTCAAATTCAAATTCTAGGTAAAATATAGAACACTTACATCTTTAATTTTTAATTTTTGAATCTTGTGATTTAGATTGTAGAATTAGGGGTTGAACTTGAGTGTTTTCCTTTTCAGGCGTGTAGTTGTCTAGCATTATTTTTAACCATTACTAGCGATAGGGAAATCAAAAACTATAACTAAAAGAAAAGTGAATGAAAATATAGATTGTACCCAACTGGTTAAAACCCTATGTTTCACTGATGAATACCATGATATTTATGATCCTATTGTCCATGGTAGGAAAATCACAAAAAATAATTTTTTATTGGATAATAATGCGGCAACTTCAAGTAGCGAGGTATGATTTATTTTTTATAACAAAATGTTAAAAGAAAATACAAATAAAATTGCATCGTGGGATGTTAGATTGGGATGTATGATGTTACTTGAAGTATTCCCTTACCCATAAATTGTCATGGTATGCGCACAAAATTATTACGAAGATAGAAAATCAATTGTCAATAAAAATACTCAAAAGGAAATTTTATCCATCACTGAGGAAGAATTTGAAATATTGTTGGACCAAGGGTTTGGAGCACAAAACTAAAATGTCCACATTGACCTATAAAATATGATAGAAGGGTATGAGAGAATCAATGCAAATAGGAAAGATACATTTATCAGAGGTATAATAGTGCAGGGTGACCAGTTGGATTAGAATCATAAGCCTCCTTATGATTTTGATATATTTGTGTCGTGGGTTCAGGATACTATTTCCTCACTAACATTTTGCCTAGGATTGGAAAATAATATGGAAGTGGGTTCCAACCTTGTTGAAATGATTTATGATATTCATTGTGTAGCTCAACCAGTAAGATATAATTTTGTTGAGAACATTGTTCAATCCATTCAAAAATAATTAGCAGTGATTAAAAGAGGTTCATATAAGACATTTAGGTTCACAACCTACTTGTTCTATCTTCTTCTAAAAAAATACCATGCAACATTTGAGACTAACAAGTTTCATATTCAAGTCTATAACAATGGTGATAAGAGAATAATATGTCCAATATATGAATGGACACCTAGGATAAGGTGCATGATAATATAAGAACTACAACCATTTTTTAAACTTCTTTTTGGCACCAATGTATCATAAAATTACAAGCACTCCAATGCCTAAATTACCTATGTCTTATAGAGATTACATTCAGCTCAAAAGTCAAATACCATTGGTTGACTAGTGCTTCATGGAAGTATACACTATGTTAAGGTTTTACAAATCAGCAACTTAGAATCCTACAAACTACCAATACATGTGACAAAGAGGGCATTTTCATTGGAATATGTACGGAAAATGGAGAGTATAGTTGGAAGCCTTCATGGTTAGAAAAAGAAGAGTATATTTCCTGTTGTACCTTTCTCATGTGGAGGGTTCACATTTGAGAGAAAATAATTCAGTGTGGCACATAAATTTTTGAAAAAAATTCACTTTGTTGTCTATAGTTACTTGTAGTATTATCCATGCAATGTCATTTGATCAAGGCATGTGATAGATAAGAACTTTGCAAGAAGATTTCAACATGGAAGTAAACCATCGCTAAAAATTTTGAAAAATAGGGACTCTTGGTATGAAGTCAAAAAATGATGGAGGAAACTGCCAATGAAAAAAATATTTCAATAGAATAATTTTCATCACAAATTATAGCATTGAAGCTATAGGGAACAATAGAGAAGGGTATCCAAAATCAAATCAGGAGGTCTGACAATTTCTACTAAAGATCTGATGTTCCATCTAAAAATGCTTTGCCATAATTTCTATTGAAATAATGTGTGGATAGACAATGGAATCAAACCAAAATCACTATTTTTTGAACTATGAGGAATAATTTCGATGAACCAAAGACTACTGGAATCCCATAGGATTATGAGTTTAGAAAATTGTTGAATAAAGAGAATCTCAATGAAGCATCTGAGGAAAGTGATGAGCATGATGATGATGATGAGGAGATGCCCTCAAGTCCCACAACCACTCCAAAAGCTACTATAGACTCTTTAAAAATAACTATTTTGAAATTGAGTGAGCCTATGAAACAAACATATACCAAAGGGGCAGCCATTATGGAAGGAAAAGGCCCTTGGCTGCCACTATTCATAGAAGTTCCAAGAAAATGTGGTGAGGAACTAGTCATTGGAGTTGAATCATTATATAAATGTATTACTTATACCCCAACATCTCATTTTGTTAGATCTTCGAATCCAAATTATGCAGACACTCATATTCAATCACAACCAGAACATGGTATTCCTATTGGTGGTGAGTCAAGTGCCACTACGACTAGTTGGTAATTTGGGGATAGTACCCACACTTAGATTCAATCACAACTAGAACATGGTATTGGTGTTGAATCAAGTGACACTACTAGTAGTGTTGATAGTACCCACACTTAGATTCAATCAAAACTAGAACATGGTATTGGTGTTGAATCGAGTGCCACTTCCACTGATGGGGATAGTACTCATACTCAGATTCAATCATAACTAGAACATGGTACTGATGTTGAATCAAGTGCCACTACTACTGGTGGGTATGGCATGTGTACTAGTACTAGTTGTGGTAAACAAGTGCAACAACAAGAAATCTCTCACAAGAGGCCAATAGTAGAAGATACTATACAAAATCCTAGTGATCAAGGCATTATGAAGAAGAAAAAGGTTATGACTACAATGAAGAGTACAAATCCAAATCTATCATTTTCCACTCCAAATATATTATTTGCAACTTCAGAATAAACCCTTCAAAAGAGTCCAAAAACTCCACTTGTAATTGACAGTAGGATAGGATTAAGAATGGGTATTGTTAATCCTCAAAATGAATTAGTTAGAACCATAAGCATAGGTGGAGGCACATACATCATTGCAATTTTTTTTCCACCTTTCAAACATTCAATTGCATCAAAAACCCTAGATTTTGATTACAATACTTTCCTTGGTAATTTTTTTGACAAATAAAATATGAATAAAGAAAATAAGAAGTGAATGAAGAGGGTTGTGGTTAATGCAACTGCAAAGGAATAACCTGCATCAAAATGGGTATTTCCCACATATGAACCTAACATAGATATGATGGATTACATGGTTGTTATGTCCTCAAATAAAATTGAAATCTACCACAAAGTCAAAAAGATCCCTCTAAATTTCACATTAGCACCATCCAGGTGGATTTTTCCAAAGTTTAAAATGTGGAAAAAATCAATGTGTCAAAAAAGACCAACAAAGTGGTCTACATATCAATACTCAAGCTGAAGAGAGAGAAAAATAAGCTAGAGAAACAAATAGAAAAGTTACAGGAAGACCTAGAAAATGAGAAAAAAAAGAGGAAAGCAACATATAAGAAGTGTATTGAATTACAGAAAAGGATAAAAAATTATGCATCTACATCAGCAATTATATAGAACAAACAAATGGAATCATAACTAAAGCAATGATTGGCTAAAAGAATTAAAAAATGTGATAATGAAATATCCACTTCAACACAATTATACAAAAGGGTGGAGAGTGCTAGTTCCACAAACAAAAATTTACAAAACCAATTGGAGCGTTAGATAGAAAAAGAAAAGAAGTGGGAAGAAAAATCAAAGGAAGAAAGGAAAAAATGTGAAAGAATAACACAAGAGTTGTAGAGGAAAAAAATTATAATTAATTCTTCTCATCATAGATTGAATGAAGATATGAAACATACAATGAAGTATATAAAACAAAAAATTTATGGACAAATAATACAGAGGAATGACCAATTGTGTCAGTGGTTTGCATTGGATGAAATTATAAGAGTACATTATTGGAAGCTCAATGAAAACATTTCTCATAATAGAAATGTTTATTCAAAAGAGAAAATTTCAAAATAGATTTTGTAAATAGTCTACAAAACTAGTGACAACTATTTGGCATCCAAGGGAATTGACAACCACATTGATACCTCAGTAAAGGTGTCATTTATCATTCAAAAATATCAAAAACTATGGGAAGCATAGGAATTTTTGGATAAGGCTACAAAAAAGATCAAGAAGCTGTAGGAAAATGTAGATAAATTGATAGATCTTGGTTTGTCGAAGAGTGCTAACACAACAAATAAATTCATTGGAAATGATGTTTTCAAAAAAAATGGAGGAAAAAATGAAGTCTAATTTAGACTTGCTTCCTAAGGGCACAAGTTAGCTAATTTTTCTATATTTCATCAAACTATTGACAACCTTGAATGCAATATTGGATAAAACAGTGGTGTCAAGTCCATCTTCCAAATATGAATTGCTGACAAATTTGTTGTTAACTTACCATACGTCAAAAAAAATTGGGCTTCCATTAGATGGAGAGTGGAGCACCCTAAAAAAATTGACACAGTGATTTCATGAATTATAATATGTATTGCATATTTTGTATTCCAAAATTCTTTCAGGTTCTCTACTTTTCTCTACTCTTTATTTCAAGCTTTTTTAGTTTTCTCTATTTAGAATTTGTCATGGCTTGAATTAACTTTGTTTTATGAACAAAAAAAATATAGTAGTTATTAATCCATCCTATGATGCACACATTCAAGCTTATTAATTTGTATTCCCAAATTCTTTTAGGTTTTCTACTTTTCTCTCTTTGTAATTTCAAGGTTTTCTACTTTTCTCTATTTTAATTTGTCATGGGTTGAATTAAGTTTTTAGTTCTAACTCTATTTTATGAATAGGAAAAATGCAGCAGCTACTAATCCAACCTATGATGGCCATACACACCTTCAGGATTGTAAATTTGTATTGAGTTTCCTTTAGAAAGACGAGTGATGAGGCAAACATATTCTGATGGGCTAATAGATTCAATGATTTGGTAATTAATTTTGATGTTGAGTCTTGACATATTGCAAATTGACCTGAAGGTGTTGTTTCTCCCTTGTTTCTATAAAAGGGAATTCAATGTCATTTGCAAAGGATTCTAAAATTTTGTATTGACTCTTGAGGGTACATGAAATTCAAATAGATATACTTATGCATACAAAATCACATAGAGTTTTGTATTGAATGAATTTCATGGCTATATTTTGAAAGAATTAATGAAAATATCACCATGTATAACCAAATACTACTCTACCAATAAACATATTATGTTGTTTCTTATTTTCTTATTTTTGAATTTTATGTATGCTCTGTTATTCTGCTATTTTCTATTTGAAAATAGAAATTTGAAAAATGTAATTGCATACTCAATATTAAATGTCATTGATAGAAACATAAAATATCATCAAGTTATCAACCACATTCTAGATTTTGTAATATAAATGATGCAGTACAGTAATATGTTTAATAAATACCTAGGAACTACTAGTGCTAAATCTCTTAAACTTGTCAAATATCTCATCATTGTCATCCTTATCTTCAAATTGAGAGCATCCATGATTCTTGTATGTGTTTTCTTCACTCTAAATCTTCATACCTCTACTTAACTACATCTCAAAGTTACCAGTACATGTGTCATTGTCATTCTTTCTGGCATTGCCAATTATCCCACTTTAGTTTGAAGTGTTGTCCAACCCTCTTCTTTCACATTTGGGCCTCCAAATTACCAATGCCCTTTTATTATAAGGAAAAAAATTTATATCATACCTAGATGTAAAGAGCCTTAAGTAATTTTCCAAATTATTTTCTAGTTTGTTTCTTATCTTTGATTTTAGGAACCCCAAAGCATATAAAACTCTTCCATCCTCCACCAAATCCAATATCATGCTTTGACATAAATCAACAAGCTTGAAAATTTTTGATATTGAATCTCCCAAAAAATTTCTCTGACCTAGAATTGTCCAAAGTTTTATTATTGATCCGTCTTCATGGGGGTTCTCTATTACTCGATAGTGTTCCATCATATTCATTGAAAAATGGGCTGATTTCTCTCTAAGAATAGTTTCATTTAAAATTTCATTTATAGCTTATCCATTGAATTCTATAGATTTGCAAAATCGGTATATCAAAGTTGTTAGCTTATCACAATAATCAACTAGATTGTTGAGATGTCAATATTGAGGAAATGCAATAGACATGGATTCAAGTAGTTTCTCATGAGGGAAACTATTTATGTTCTCTATGGAAAGAAAATAGGTGTTTTCCTTCACAAAAGAAGTTGCAGACTCAACCATCTTGCTAAACTATTCCCTTGTAACTCATGTTGCTCTCTTGTTCAGGTACTTTCCTAGTTTCATGACCATGGAAATGTAGTGCATTGGTATCTTAGCTCCATGTACACTATCACATAACTTCCCATTTATATCAATCTATAAAATCTATTAGGATTGTTCAAATCTATTAGTGTCTACCACTTAGCAAATTTTTCATCAGATAATGTTGGTTGAGATCGATAGAGATTATCAAGGGTCATACATGTCAATTTACATAGCTTAGCATATTTTTCAATATACATAGCTCTTTGTTGGGAATTTTTTACAATATTTTTCATTTCCTATAGCATGTAGAGAACAGCTACTAAAGTTAAGAGTGTATTTATATCACTTAGCCTGCAAAGCGAATCAGTAGCTTTATGATTCTCTACTTTGTCATGATATTCATACATTATTCCAATCAAGTATGGATATTATGAAAAAACTTGATGTGTTGGTCCATCCAAAGAGATCCATCTAGTATCAACATCCTTAAGAAGCTTGTTCCCATCGATTATTCCATCGGAAAATTTTTGAAATTCCAAAAAAAAATTGGGACTTTGATAGAAGTATGTGTAGATATGTCTGACTAAATCTTCAACATTTGTTATTAGAGAATGTAATCACCTAAAAATGGACAAAGACAATTTAACGATAATTCAAAGAAAATGAAGTGAAATCAAAGAAAATCAAGGACATAATTGAATCAATTGAATCACAATGCATAATTAGCCAATCAAAACAAAAATTGAATTCTAAATCAAGACCAATCAAAATTGAAAGCATTTTAATCAAGTGTAATCAAATCAAAATAAAATTAATTTAGTTAATTGTATAGTCTTGGATTAAATTAATTCAACCCATTCAAGGGGTACATGGCTAAAGAAAATCAATTAAATCAATTAATTAAAATCAATTACTCTCAACAAACCAAAAAGGAGAGGAAAATCAATCAACTAATGAGACTAAAAGAAAGACACTCACATGGATCAAGTCAAATTGAATCTCAATCACTCAAAGTGAAAGAGAATATCAACCATCCATCTTGTCTACTTGTCCCAAGCTTTGAGGACACAAACTTTGCTTTGTCTTCAAAGGATGGAACCAAAGACTTAACCCCAACTCAACCATGATCAAATGCAACCACACCCCCTCACATTGGGAAAATCTATAAAAGGTAGGCTAAAATCCTTCATAATTCATCAACCACCTATCTGAGAATTGCATCAAACCTCTTGCAATTTGAATTTAGAAAGCATTTTGAGAGCAATTTTAGCATTTCATATTGATAATTGTTAGCATTTGCATTGTTTTATCATTATCATGTTCTCATATTAGAACTGTCATTAGTGAGCTTGCTGAGAGCTTCATTATTCATTCTAATTAGAGAGCCATAGGATGCTCAATTAGTTTTTGATATTGTGAAATATTTGCTCAATTGTAGTTGTATTTAGTTCTTATTTCATTTATTTGTCATCGATTAACCCTAATTCTATGAAGATACATTTATTTGTATACAAAATGGCACCCACCGTGGGGCTCTAAGCCTCAATTTATCAATCTTATCATTTAGATCAATTTTTGTATGCTTGCATTTGCTATTTTTCATAGAATCTTTGCAGGAAATAGGTGAAGTGTCACCTACAGAACATTCAGTCACACCTGTAACAGATTTAATGATGCCTACAAACTCTGTATCAATGCCTATTCACTGAATACTCATGCCTAGTGATACATTTTGATGTTGTTTTAAACATTCTGCTATCGCCTCGGAGAAAATAATTCATGCCTCTACGAGAAAGTGTGCTAGCCTTTGCACAAAATAGTCACGCGTATAAGCCAAGAAGTGTTGTGGGTCAACAATCTGTTATCGCCTGTTGTAAAGCTTTGCTACGCAATTGGTTAAATCATTCACACTTGCAAACTTTTATCTTACGCTTTTCTTTAATTCATTCTCTCTTTGAGTTAATTCATTGTCGTGTTGACTATTTTTAATTACTCTTTGAAGTAATTTTCTTATGCCTGTTAAGTTTTTGATGTCGCCTGGTGAAAGGTTTAGTGTCGCTTAAGAACAGTTAATTCATGCTTAAGAGCAATTTACTATCGCTTATTTGCTGGACAATGTCACTTAAAGATTTTTGTCTTAATTTGACAGCAAATTGATAAATTCAGATTTATAATTCTCTATTTTTGTGTTTTAACAAGAAATGCCTAGACATCCGAAGGTATAGAAGCCAGAATCCAGATACAATCAAGAGGAAAAGATAATTGCAAAAAGGATTAAGAAGGAGAATCAAGCACATCTCAAAGCTATCCTTGAGCAAACACAAGATGAAGATAGTCAAGTATATCAGAAATACCTTGATATAGTTGATGCTTATAAAAGAAAATTTGTGTCTCTTAATTGGATCTTTAGTCCTTAAATTCTTTTTGAATATTTACAATTAAAAGTGATTAAAGTTCTTTACATAAATCTTTGTTTTGTCAATTCTATTATGGTTTTCCCTCACTTTGTTTGGTGGTGTTGACTAACTTGATGGAGTTTAAGCACATTGGATGGAGCTATGCCTAAGGTGAGTTGAAAAATTGCAAAAAGAAAATATTCTCAAAAATGCCCCTAGCTTTATGCTAGCTACGAACAAGGTATTCATCTATTCAAGCTTGAATTTGCTTAGATTGTGGCATTTCATTTGATATAAGCTGTGGATAAAGTAGGAAATTAATTTCACACTTCAATTATAAGAATCCCCTTGTCAAGGGATTGAAAAAGAACAAATGTGTATTTGATTGTGTGGAACAAAGGAAGATAATAGGGATATGCTCTTCACTCTTTGAGTGGATCAAACTCCCAAACTTGTCCTACTAAGTTCATTTCTTGCTTTACATGTACATGCTAGAAATCTAGTGGGCTCGCCTCCCGAATTTGCCTTAGCAAGGCTAGTGAGAGGGACAGCCCAAAGTGGGATACACTTGCTTTCACCGCGAGAATCCAACCCACTATAAAATGAAATGCATGTATCCTTAATGGGGTTCATGACAAATGGATCTTAATTTCTTGAACTTCCTCTAGTAGTCCTCATGGATTGTGCAAAATCGTACCTTGGTGTGTGTGGGAAGCCTCCTTGGGGGATGAGAGATTGAAATCTATTTGAATGGAATACTTACTAAAACCTTGATAATGTAGCAAAGACCACCTTGTAGAGCCATTTTTACAAACCAAATTGTGCTAAGGTAGGTGCTTGAAGTGCTTTCTTGTGAAAAACCCGTGACAATGTTCTATACATCAAACATTTGTGTTTAAAAGGGTAAAAGAGACAAGTGAATGTGTGGTTGTTGTTTTTGCAAATACATAAACAAGTGATAGATATCCATTGAAAATCATCTTATCTTTTAAATCTCTTCAATAATAAAATCAACAACTCTAAATATCAAGGATCATTCCAAAAATGAACCATTGTTAGATGTCGGTTTCCACGCGATCCCAAGCATATAGAGTATCCTTACAAGGCAATAGCATTCTTGTGGAAAGAAAAGAAGATGAAATTAAAGAAAAGAAGATGAAATTTAGTACCAAAGTGCATTTCAAGGTCACAACCAAGAGGACCTTTTTCCAAACCTATTTGAACAAAACCTTGATGACTTGGATAGGAATTCAGCATCCCATAATTTTCAACAAGGAAATATCAATAACACCAACCAAGATCCAATGCGTATGCTTGAAGAAAGAGTTGACAAGGCTGCCCAAGATCTAGACTTCTTAGAAGTTATGGAGAAATTAATAGATAGGGATAGGGAGAATTTTTCCTAAACCTAGCACATAAGGGAGTAAAGCTTCCTCATGACTTTGATATAGACCAGCTTAAGCAAAACCAGCAACCAGAGGATCCAATGAGCACTATGACTAAGCAAATCAAGGCCTTCCAAGAGAAAATAGATACCCTAAAGAAGGCAGTTGAACCTAAAGCCTTCTCAATTGAAGCTTTGTGTCCTTTTCCATTCAACAAAAGCCTAGTTATGGTGTCATTTCCCTTCAATGCCATTTTTCCTAAATACGATAAATACATGGGTAAAATAGACCCACATGATCACTTAAGGGAACTTTGTGCCCTAAGTATAGAGTTCATGCATAACGATATGTACCTAATGAGAATCTTTCCTAGAAGCTTAGGAGGATCCACAATGGAGTGGTTTTCAAAACTACCCCAAGGAATCAAGACTTTTGAGGAGTTGGCCTCAAAGTTTATAACTCATTACTCTTACAACATTGAGCATGAGATCATGATGCTCAAGTTATGTTATACCAAGCAAAAAGAGGGAGAGTCCTTCTTATGATTCTTACAAAGGTGGAGAACTATTTTCGCAAGGTATCCATAAACTATCCCCGAGAAAGAGAAGATGGAGATTTTCACCAATAACTTGACCATGGAAATGAACCATCAATTATAACTTCAATGTCCTCCAACATTTGAAAAAATTACTGAAAATGGAGTTAAGATTGAAGATGTTTTGGTCAAAAGAGGGGAGATTAAGTTATTTAAAGACAATAAATCTAATAACAACAACAACAACAGCAATAATAATAATTATGTTCCTAAATATTTCAATCAAGGGTCCAACAATCACAATGATAAATCAAAATCATGGAATAAAAGTAACAATAAAAATCTTGTGAATGATGGGGTTGTGGAGTCACACAACTTAAGTCTACCCCTTTTATTCTACCATATGGAGTGAATTCTTCAAACAATGTCAACCAAGCAAATAAAGCTCCATATAATTCCAATAATTATAACAGCAATAATTCAAATACTTCCAACAATAAGACTTGGGATAAATCAAAATCAAACTCCAATTATAATAAAATGAAATTCACTCCCTTGGGAGAACCTTTGGAGAATGTACTAAAAACTTTGTTGGCTAATCAAGTTATCACACTACCAGATATATCAAATTATGAACCTGAAGTCAAACCTCATTGGTGGAATGCATCTCATCATTGTGAATACCATCGGAAAAGAGGTCATCCAACCAACGAGTGCATGAAATTGAAGAATTTAGTACAAGATTTGATTAATAACAACATCATCCAAGTTAAAGGACCTCAAAACAATGAGGACCACATGGCCTATAAAAACCCCTTTTTGAATCATGAAAAGGGTGAGTCATCCAATGCAAATCAAAGTCAAAAGAAGGGTAATGAGAAAGTAAACTTTTCCCATACTGATGATAACACAATAAATACCATAAGTCAAGAAGATCAAAGCATAAATGTGGTTGTAATAAAAGGTAAATCAAGAGAAGCATCAGCAAATGTGGTCATTAGGGGGCAAGCATCAAAAAATTTCATATCTAATAATGCTCCAAAAGTGTTGATACCAAACCAAGCTTCCACGTCATCATCGAAACAATATAACTTGGTTGATCAATTGCAAAAGTCTCCCGCTCAAATTTCTATTCTTGAGCTACTCAAACTATCACCAATCCATAAGGATATTTTGGAAAAAGCCTTGTTAGAAACAAATGTGCCTCTAAATTTGGAGGTAGAAAAATTCCAAAACATGGTGGGACACCTAATTGTGCCTCATTTCTTATCATTCTCCAAGAAAGATGATATGTCTCTTAATCATCCTCAAAATCTGCCCTTACACATAGAGGTGTTGATCCACAAACATAGGGTAAAAAGAGTCCTTATAGATGGAGGTGCTGGCCTAAATATTTGTACCCTTAGCTTGGTAAAAGCCTTAGGATTTTTTGAGGAGGCTATTGACCCAAAGAAAGAAATAACCATAAAAGCCTATGATGATGAAGAAAGAGTGTCAAGAGGAGTCATAGTTTTTCCTATAAGAGTTGGTCCCATGCAAAAGGAGACCCTATGTCAAGTATTGGACCTCAAATTGACTTATAACATTTTGTTAGGAAGGCCATGGATCCATGAAATGTAGGCTGTTCCTTCAACCTATCATCAATGCCTAAAATTCCCATATCAAGGGCAAGAGATAATGGTAAGTGGAGACCTCAATCCCTTCCAGTATTGTAATAATGTCAAACCTATCAATGACTCATTGGTTCCACATAATGCTGAAGGGTCTACATCAAATCAAATGAAACAAGGTCAAAGTTTCAAGGATATTCCTTTATGGAAAGGAAAAGAAAAGATGGAAGAAGAAATTATTGTTCAAGAAACTCCAAAACTCATTAACCAATCTACATCAACTAAAGGAAAAGTGAAGGTTAATGAGAATAACATTTTTAGTGAAGAAGAAAAAGAAGAATCTACCAAGGCTATCACAAGATACCTTCAAGAAACCCAAAAAGCAAAAGAAGACTCCTTATCACGAAAGGCTATCCAAGTGTTCACCAAAGAAGCACACTACCAAAAGATGGATAAAATGATGAAAAACTTTGATCAACAATGCAAAATCAAACAGAAAGGAGTAGGTGAATACTCTTTATCAATGATGGATCTACCCTTATCACCAAAATCCTTTGGAAAACCTTTGAAACTGCCTCATAGGTATAATGATAACTTTGTGAGAGCAAGCACATCATCCACCATGAATGAAGAAGACAATGAAATTCTGAATTGGCTATATAAAGATGAAGAATCAAGTGCCCATGTTAAACACATTCAAGATCCAACCATCCCTACACATCAATATGGCAAAGGGTTTGCAATCATGCAAAAAATGGGTTATAAAGGTCAAGGACCTTTAGGTACAAGAAATGAAGGGCTAATTGAACCCCTAGAGTCCACATGGTGAGATTCCAAGCAAAAGACAGGTTTAGGATATCTTGAAGAAGGATATACACAAAAGCATTATCCCAAAGTATATGATCAAATACTCCAATTAGAATCTCATAGTGATGAGGATTCTAATGAATGGGAATGGGAGACTCTATCAGATGAGCCATGCCATGACAAAGGCATTGATGTTATTCATACATATGCATCTACCAAAAACAAAGGACTAATGGCTGAATCCACTTAAAATCAAGCATCTAGTTCTAGTCAAGAGATTCAAAATGATGTACCAAGTATAGAAATTGAAATAAATCAATGGGTAGGTGAGCCGCATGTTCCATCATGGAGACCTACTATGGAAGAATCAAACGCTAGATTTAATCCGCACCATTTTTATCCAACGAAAACCATAGTGGAGTCTAGTGAGGAGGAGTTTGATCCTTCTTCTTTAGAACATTTAGAGGAAGCCCATGTCCAATATTTTGAAGACACAATGTATGAACCTTCCAATAATGCGATAAACACTTTAAGCCCTGTTGAGACAAATCCAAGCGTTAACCCATTAATTCTCATTCGGCCAGACCTAATTGAATGGGATGCCATTGAACCCGATACCTTGCCAACTTTCTTGAATGACAACACATTGTCCCAATACCTCAACATGGTTGAACCTTCTTCTACCAAGGACTATCAAGAAGAAATGATCAAAGGGAGCATCCAAACTCTTAATCCGAGAAAAAATGAAAAAAATAAAAAAAATAGAAAAGGAAAAGAATCAAGTGTTGAAAACTACTTTGTGGCAACATTAGATCCAAAACAAATAAAAAAAGAAATAAAGGATGTTTCTAAAGGTGAAAACCCAATTGAGGCACCTTTGGAAGGGAGTTTGGATGTTCTACCAGACCACTATGAAGAAAGGTCTCCAATTCTAATCGAGCCAACAGAAAAGATAAACATTGGATCAGATACAGAGCCCAAGATTATTCACTTAGCATCATCCCTATCAAGTGAAGAAAGAATAGAATTCATTGAGTTCTTCAAAGAAAAGAAAGTCAACTTTGCTTGGTATTATGATGATATTTTAGGTTTGGACCCGAACTTGATAATGCATCATCTTAATCTAAAGGAAGGAACTAAACTAGTCAAATAGAAACTAAGGAAAATGCACCCGCATATAGCCCTACTTGTCAAAGTAGAGTTAGAGAAGCTATTGAAGGTTGGATTCATAAGAGCCATTGATTATGCACAATGGATATCCAACATAGTGCTGGTATCAAAAGCAGATAAGTCTATCAGAATCTACACGGATTTTAGAGACTTAAATTTAGCATGTCCTAAAGATGACTTCCCATTACCAAGCATTGATGCTATTGTAGACTTAACAGTGGGACATTCCATGTTTTCACTCATGGATGGATTTAGTGGCTATAATCAGATCAAGATAGCCCTTGAAGATCAAGATAAAACTATTTTACATGTGCATGGGGTACGTTTTGTTGGAATGTCATGCCTTTTGGCTTGAAAAATGTCGGAGCAACCTATCAAAGAGCAATGACTACTATATTCAATGACATGATGCATAAATTCATGGAAGATTATGTTGACAACATTCTAGCTAATTCACATTCAAGGAAAGAACATCTTCCCATATTGGCAAAGATTTTTAAAAGATTAGAGGAATTCAAAGTAAGACTTAACCCAAAGAAGTGTGCTTTTGGAGTCCAATCCGACAAACTTCTAGGTTACATTGTATCCACTAAAGGAATAGAGGTTGATCCTGGTAAAGTAAAGGCCATAATGGAAATGGAAGCACCCAAAATAGTTAGTCAAATGAGATCCCTAAAAGGAAGAATACAATCCATCAGGAGATTCATCTCTCAATTGGCAGAAAAGTGCCACAATTTTAATCAACTTTTGCATAAAGACACTATATTCAAATGGGATACCAAGTGTGAAGAGGATTTCAATTTACTAAAGAAGTACCTTATGAATCCACCAATATTGATGCTGCCTATCAGAGGCAAACCTTTAATCTTGTATATTTCAGCAACAGAGAATTCATTGGGGGCACTCCTAGCACAAGAGGATGAGAATGGAAAAGAAAAGGCAATCTACTACATTAGTAGAACCTTAGTCAAATATGAGCTGAATTATACTTTCATGGAAAGAGCATGCTTGGCTGTATTTTTTGCTTCACAAAAATTACACCATTATATGTTAGCCCATAAAATAAGGCTCATTGCTAAAATTGACCCTTTGAAATATCTACTAAGCAAAACTACATTAAATGGAAGGTTAGCAAAGTGGGTGATGATCCTAAGTTAATTTGATATAGAATATGTCGATAGAAAAACAATTAAAGGACAAGTCATAGAAGACCAATTAGCAAAGGCACCACTTCATGATGATCATCCTATACAAGTTGAATTCCTGAATTCAAAGATTGTGAAGGTTGAGGCAAAAACATGGCAGCTTTACTTTGATGGTTCTTACACTCACCATGGATCAAGAGCAGGCATAATTCTAATCATGCCTCAAGGATCTACTATACCTAAGTCATACAAATTTCTATTTCCATGTACAAATAATATAGCAGAATATGAAGCCTTGGTTATTGGAATCAAGCTAGCCTTAGAATGGAAAGTAATAGAACTAAAGGTATATGGAGATTTGTAATTAGTCATAAATCAAGTCAATGAAGAATATAATACTAAAGATGACAAATTGGTACCTTACAAAACAATGGTGGATAACCTCAAGAAGTATTTCATTATCATCACATTTGAACAAGTGGTGAGAGAAAAGAATAAAGCAGTGGATGCTATGGAAATTTTGGCCTCACTTTTACAGATGCCTGATCAGAGTGCTCGATATGAGTTCTTGGTAGAAGAAGAAACTCAACCCACGTATGATCCAACCCATCCTTATACCATTTTCCTACTTACTACAACTAAATCACGTTGGTATGAACCAATTTACACCTATTTGAAAGACCAAACCCTTCCTATCAACCAAACACGAAACCAAAAGAAGAGTTTCATTAGACAAGCCTCCAAGTACAGTATAATTTCCAAAACATTGTTTCGTAAAAGTCTTGACGGAATGCTCCTTAGGTGTTTAGAAGAGGAAGAATCAAACTTAGCCTTATGAGAAATTCATGAAGGAATTTGTGGATCACATTCAAACGGATTGTCTTTAGCTAAGAAACTTCTTAGGATAGGATATTTTTGGCCTACCATGGCAAAAGATTCTTGTAACTTTGCCAAGACTTGTAAGAAATGCTAATTTCATGAAAATTTGATACATGTGCCAGCGCAAGAACTTCATCCAATGACCACACCTTGGCCATTCTACCAGTGGGGTCTAGATCTAATAGGAATGATACATCCTCCATCTTCAAATGGGCATAAATTCATCATAACAGCCACAGAATACTTCACTAAGTGGGTGGAAGTTGTAACCCTATCAACTTCAATAGGAAAATAGATATCCTTGTTTATCCTAAATCATATAATTTGTAAATATGGTGTACCTCATGCCATCATAATGAATAATGCAAGACATTTCAAGAATAAAGATATAACGGAGTTGTGTACCAAATTCCACATGATACATCATTCATCTTCAATCTATTATCCTCAAGGTAATGGACAAGCTGAAGCAACAAACAAAAACATATTGAAAATCTTGAAGAGAACGGTGGATAATTCTGGTAGGGATTGGCATATCAAGATAAACCCGACCTTGTGGGCTTATAGAACAAGCATAAGGACACCAACAGGGGCTACACCCTTCTCCTTAGTTTTTGGAATAGAAGCAGTATTACCTTTGGAGGTAGAAATGTCATCATTAAGGATATCTATGCATGGTTTGATCAATGAAGAGGACTATAGGGTTGCTAGACTACAAGAACTAGAACTATTGGATGAAAAATAGAAAGAAGCCTTTGATCACTTGAAGGTGTATCAAAATAGAATGTCAAGATCTTACAATAAACATGTCAAGCCAAGGACATTCCAAATAGGTGATCTAGTGTTAAGAGAAAATCCCAAGAACCAAGCAGAAAGGGAAAAGAAAGGAAAGTGGGAAGCCAACTAGTTAGGACCATTTCTTATTATGGAAGATTTTGGAACTGGCACATACAAGTTATCAGATTGTGATGGTGAAGAACTGCAAGAACCTATAAATAGCATACATCTTAAAAGGTTCTATACATGAGGTAGACGAAAGGGTATAAAGAGTATCAGATGGAGAGCATCATATTTATTGTAAATAGTTCAATAAAGATCTTGAAAATCCCAAAAACATTGGAAAAGTTGAAAATATCAAAAACATTTGAAAAGCACAAAAGATCAAAAAAAAAGTGGAAAATTGAGCATGAAGAAAGTTAAAAACATTCAAAAAAGATGTTGTCTTGGTGAAAACCTAGTAAATAGGCACCTTGATGATGTGGAAAAAACAAGAAAATTGAAAAAATTGAAAAATACAAAAAAAATTGAAAAAGAAGAAAGTACCTTGGTGAAAACCTAGCAAATAGGCACCTTGGTAGCAAAAAAAGAGAAAAAGCTTTAAAAATAGAAAAAAGAGCTTGATCCATTCAATAGGTGAAAACCTGGTAAATAGGCGCCATTGAAAGTCCAAGTCAGCTGCATACTTAGCAGGTCACCTTGTAAATATTGCATTCGCTAGCATTTGTATATATCATAATAAAACCCCATAGTTGCATTTGCGAGTACCTCAAGATTTTGGTCACCTAATCAAAAAATTATCCTAAGTCCCACAAATGAAATCAATATCAAACTGGGGGCAATCTACTCTAAAGGAGCAAGGATTCATCAACAAGCTTTATTCAATCAAAGAATCAATTCATCACACTCGAAAGAGGAACACTTAATCAAATCTACATCCTAATCCAATTTGAGCCTAAAATGAAGAAAACTGATCCAAGAACTAAATGACCTTATCTTTATCAAGATTAAAAAATGAAATGGATAGAACTACATTTCAACTATGGATTTGAAAAACATGGCAAAAAATTTTCTAAGTGTTGAAATAATTGATGAAATTATCTTTTTCTAGTGAATCGATGAAAGTTTTACACTAGATGAGCTATGATGAAAGGATGATATTTTCTTGATTTCTACATGACTATCTTAAAATCAATGTTTGAAACCATGTAAATTGTCTAAAGACATGATCATAAAAGAATCATCGAGGACTTGTACATAGAATAAAATAGAGATTTCTTCTTGTTTACGCAAACGGATCTCTTGGCTATTTTGATCTTCCATATCATAATACCAACATCCACTTGCAACATAGAATCCGACAAAATCAGTATTCACCCTCTCATGATTGGCTTCAATCAATGATAGGCGTACCGAAGAGACCGATGGGAAAGCAAATAAAGTGGCAAAAAGTATTCATATCATCATAGTTGAACTAGTGATGATTGTACTAGCAATGGGATTCCAAAAATGCTCAATGATGAAAATAAGCTCCAAATCTTGAATAATGACAGTTAGCTACATCCATGTTAGATTAAGTGCATTGTGTTTTGTTAGCTTTTCTTAGTTTAAATTGCAAGGGGAACAATACAATAGAAGGGGTTTGAATCAAACATCATGATCCGTCATTCCAAACAATGAAAATGAGATTATCTTTTGCATTCATGCATATCATTAATCATTAATCATAATTCATCCAAATGCAAAAAATAGAAAAAGAAATCATTCTTCATACATCACTTGCATACATGTAATTAAAGATAAACATTGCATACATTTGAAAAATCAAAGAAAACATAGAATCATCCATTTGGCCATAAAAACAATTTTGCATCCATACATGAACAACAATAGAAAACATCTCATAAGAATCCATACATCATTGCATTCATCTATCTATATCATAAACATAAGATACGTTGCATCCATCGCATCATCAAAAGTAAGTGCATCCTAAACATCATATAGCTACATAAAAAGATAATCTCATAACATCAACTCATCAATGAGACCGAAGGAATAGATCATCATATATCATCAAAAATGTGTTCATCAATGGATCTAGTACATTAAGTATATCAAGATATAATCTCATAAAAGTGGTACATCACAAGTTCCAATCGATCAAAAAATAGGAAATGTGCAACAAGAGGACATCAATGCAAGATCAATCTGTCAATAATCAATCATGATCCTGTGGCACCAGAACCATCTGGACCTCTACCATCCTGTGAGGGAGGAGCCTGAGAAGTGCTTGCTCCATCCTGTCTCTGCCCAATGACTATGGATAGGAACTGCTGCATCAAGGTGGCAACCTAATCTAACTAGCCCACAATAGTGGACATCTCTATCCTCATAGACTGTACCTCTTGTACTACTGCATCTTGCGAACCCTGAACCTGATCCTGTGGTGGCTGACCTGGTGGAGGCATCTATTGTGCTGGAACCTGTGGTGCCTGAACCTAAGGGGCACCATCATCCTTCTATGCTAAGGCCACTCTCTGTAACTGTACTAAAGGATCTAAACCTCCTAGAACCTGTCAAGTAGCTATCTCTGTGCTCTCTACTAGTGATGTACTCGATCCTGTCTCACTACAGCTCAAGGATGACCTGCAAGGACTGCATCTGCCTGTCTATCTTTGGCCCTATCTTGAATATGTACATCTCTCACATGGCCTCTACCTACTGCACCTCAAGGACCTCTACGTCCTCGACATCTCTGATGTCTACCACCCCCATGCCCATCATCACCATCACCACCATGGTGAGCAGGCATAGGCTCCGCTGGATCTATCAAATGAATGAACCTATTTCAAGACCACTAGTCTCGATACTCATGGGACATCCCGGTGTTAGCTATCCCTGGTAACATCTCCTATTTTTAGAAAGGCATCCTGGCAATCTGACTCACAATAAATTGATAACCAATACATGGACCCCATAGAGATCTCTTGGCATGTACTCGAACATATAAGGCATTGCCCAAAGGCATCTCCTAAATCCTACCATACTGTCTAGAGACCTAACCAAAATAGAATCGCTCAATAATAGCATCTGACCTGCCAATCATCCAATGTGGATAGAACATATATGGTAACTCATCATCATCCTCCCACCAACCCTTGCAACCAAGATAGGGGCACCATGTCACAACATCTAGATCATCTACCTGACATCTCCAATAATCTAGGTCACCCAAATGATGCTGAATCACCATCCCAGTATACAGATAAGCATAAGGATATCTATGAGGTCGTCTCCTATCAGAAATAGGCCTAGTAATGGGAAGATGCTCCCAAATCCATAACTATAGAATGATAGCACCAGCAGATAATGAAGAACTCCCTCTGTACACAACCTCATGAAGATTGTGATATAACTGGGCTAGCACACAACAACCCCAATCAAAACATCATGGATGTGCTATTAGATCCTCCAAAATCCTACCCCAACCCATAGAGAAGCCACAACCTCGATGATCTGGAAGAAGTAGTCCACCAATTAAAGCAC
The DNA here is from genome assembly GCA_027943335.1 of Chamaecyparis obtusa. Taxonomy (NCBI): domain Eukaryota; kingdom Viridiplantae; phylum Streptophyta; class Pinopsida; order Cupressales; family Cupressaceae; genus Chamaecyparis; species Chamaecyparis obtusa. The sequence continues at coordinate 2,229,636 of BSBK01000530.1, forward strand.
CAATTACTGCTAGCAATATAGGGAATGAAGAAAACTATGGCCAGGTGATCATATCATCATCAATATAGTTGTCTCTGAACACTCACCGACAGATAGTTGAATCATACACAGAATCATAATATACAAGATCTCCTCGACAAGGAATCTATAACAAATGATATACGTCCTCTGGAGTAATCATCATCTCACCATGAGGGAGATGGAAAGTATTGTGGTCAGAGTACTAATGCTCTACCACAGCTATCATCAAGCCACGATTTAGCTGGAACTAGGGAAGATCAAGAAGATAGCTTAGACCACATAACTCTATCACACGCAACTCAGCATCAGTCAATGTCTACCCAAGGTCAATAACCCAGGACGGAACTGAACGGATATATAATACAGGATCGTCAGCTTGTTTGACAAAAATGAGAGAATCATATCAGCATAATATACCAAGGAACATCTAAAGTCGATCAAAGTTATTACACAATCCATTTTCTCATCATGAGTACATTAAAACTCCTAACTCTTTATCTTGAGAAGGGAAAATCATTGGTTTACATGTCTAAATCTTGAGGGTAAACTATTAAATCATCATCCTATCATAACAAATTGATAACTAAAATTCATTGGTATTCCTATATTGCTATTCTAATCAATTATTTTGATCAAACATAACTGACCTACTCATATCATTCAAATCAATCATCAGGACATACTAAAATTTTTACCAAAAATAGTCAAGTACAACTAAAAATTTTGCGCAACATGTTGCAGGCATGATTTTCATCATCACAGGTGACATTTATCTTATGTGACACAAAAATGTTGACAGGCGACATTATTTTGCTATTACGCAACAAAATTTTCATAGGTGACACTCATTTTAGCTAGGCGACAACTAATTGTTGACAGGCGACATCAAAAAGTGCTAGGGTTTTCAACGCGTAAGCAGATGATAAACTCAATTTTTTACCTAGTTCTATGCGTGATCAAATTAACCATGAGTGACAACGAAAATGTGTTAAGCGACACTAAAAGTTTCTTAAGCGACATTAAAAACCACAGATGCGACAATTAAAAATGCTAAGTGACATTAAAAATTTTGTACGCGTGAATGAAATAATTCAAAGCATCACTGAAATTCAAAAAAGTAATAAATGCTACTTGAGGTATAATAAATGCACTATCGAGGGTCAAAAACAACTTACCAGAGCTCCATAGTCAGGTGTTCTAGCATATCTCCGACACCGCTCGAATCGATGCTCCCGAATAGGCACAACCATCATGAAAAATAGTAGGGGACCAGAGCAAAATCACTGAAGAAGAAAGTAAAAATGAATAGTAAAATTAGGTTTTTCAACCTATTTATGCTAATTTGACCTAATTCTAGGGTGAAAACTGAACTCTGACCTATATTAATCTATCCTGGTTAAGAGAGGCAATTTATGAAGTGGGGCATATCAAAAGTGTTTTTCAGAAATGAAAACATATCAATCAATCTATCAAATTAAAAACAAACATATTTTTCATTTCTGAGGGGGCATACCATCACATTATTAGATCAACAACATCAATAACATTAAATGAGATCAATGACCGATCAGAAAATTCAAAGGGAAATCTTTTATTAGAAAAATTTTTGTAATCAAAAATGAAAGGGGCATCATATCAAATCAGATCATCAAATCAGGAACCATATCAATCAGGAGAGTTTCATATCAATCATTATTGGCATAAATTTCATATCAATCATATCTGTATCAATTTCATATCAAGAAAGTAGGATCGACAATCAAAGAACATCAAATGAACATCAAAGATTGACCATTGTTGAATCAGGACCTATCAATCAAGTAAGATTAGAGTATTCTTTGAATTGACATGCTTCGCACGTCAACTCAAAGAGGGGCATTTGTAATCACCTAAAAATGGACAAAGACAATTTAATGATAATTGAAAGCAAATGAAGTGAAATCAAAGCAAATCAAGGACATAATTGAATCAATTGAATCACAATGCATAATTAGCCAATCAAAACAAAAATTGAATCCTAATTCAAGATAAATCAAAATTGAAAGCATTTTAATCAAGTGTAATCAAATCAAAATAAAATTAATTTAGTTAATTGTATAGTCTTGGATTAAATTAATTCAACCCATTCAAGGGGTACATGGCTAAAGAAAATCAATTAAATCAATTACTCTCAACAAACCAAAAAGGAGAGGAAAATCAATCAACCAATGAAATTGGAAGAAAGACACTCACATGGATCAAGTTAAATTGAATCTCAATCACTCAAAGTGAAAGAGAATCTCAACCATCCATCTTGTCTACTTGTCCCAAGCTTTGAGGACACAAACTTTGCTTTGTCTTCAAAGGATGGAACCAAAGACTTAACCCCAACTCAACCATGATCAAATGCAACCACACCCCCTCACATTGGGAAAATCTATAAAAGGAAGGCTAAAATCCTTCATAATTCATCAACCACCTATCTGAGAATTGCATCAAACCTCTTGCAATTTGAATTTAGAAAGCATTTTGAGAGCAATTTTAGCATTTCATATTGATAATTGTTAGCATTTGCATTGTTTTATCATTATCATTCTCATATTAGAACTGTCATTAGTGAGCTTGCTGAGAGCTTCATTATTCATTCTAATTAGAGAGCCATAGGATGCTCAATTAGTCTTTGATATTGTGAAATATTTGCTTAATTGTGGTTGTATTTAGTTCTTATTTCATTTATTTGTCATTGATTAACCCTAATTCTATGAAGATACATTTATTTGTATACAGAGAATACTTAATCACAATTTTAAAAGCTAGATTCATTATGTGGTTCATGCAGTGAATGGAAGTCGGGTCGGGTGAACAAGAAGTTCTTAGCCTTATGCAAAGAGTGTTCCTCTGACCTTGCTTTACTAAATCTCTTTATGCTCCAACACATACCAACTTTTTTGCAATTATAAATTCATCTATATTTCCATATTTAATTAAGGAACTCTTCACTTTTTGAAATACATTTTCTTCTATCGCTCTCTCCTTCATTTTATAGAAGATAGTAGATGAGATTGGTGGACATGATTGTGTACAGTATAAACATGCATGCATATACACAATGTATTATCTATTATTGTAACTTCTTCTAAAGATAATGCAATAAAGTTTGACTCTCTTATTTTTTCCTTTATATATTCTTTTTCAACCTTAGCAAGACAACTTGCCCATTCCCATCCACTGTTTACTGACCAATGACTATTAGGATAGTTAGGAACTTTCAAAAAGTGTAATAAATCACTCATTGGTGGGTAGTTTTTCATAGCACACCCTTTGCTCAAAATATTTTTAAAAAAACACTTAACTGGAGAGATTTTCCTAGCTCTTCTACTTCCATTACTTTTCCAAAAATATCTTCAATAGAACCTTTAACTTCGGCAATAGTGGCCCCACAATAGTGGGTTACATGTTTTTGCCAATTGACACTGAAATGAATATTCGAAAAAAAAACTTTGTATTCAAACACCTATTGCTGCAAAACCATTAGGAATTTGAAGATGATGTAAACTAGTGATTTTTAGCATTTTGTGTTTAGATTCTAAACATGTATTTTTTTTAAAAAAATGGAATTGATTTGTATCAATTTTTCCATCTCCTTCAAAAACTAATTTTTAACAAAAAACAACATTTCTAAGGAGTGGCATTCACTTGGTACTGCATAACGTTTATTCTAAAAGGGATAAAATGTGATTCTCTTGAGTTTAGATTTGTAACACTGATATCTAGTTATTTCAATTGATCCCATTTTATATGTCAAATGTTTTTTATTTTTTTTAGTTTTTAAGTGATGCTAACTATAATTAAGACATAGGTTCATTTGGCAATCCATAACTTGTTCTCTATGTATCAAAATTTATTTTTTTTAGAAAGAGGACATCAATACCTAGTTCCTAGATATTTTTCTTTTTTTTTTGCTCAGTTCACTATTTTTCCATTTGAACATAGAAGCTGATATATGGTGAAAAATCTATGTTTAGTAAAACTAAAAAATATGAAGTCATAATAAACTCAATATATATTAAAATTATAATCATTGGAAAGATTTTTCTAAGTAATAACATATTGCGTCTAGGTTTTTCAAATGAATTCATTTGATTCCCCAAGAGCTAAAGTCAAAGTGATTTTTTGTCAGCATTTTGATAGGTGCAAAGTAGACTCCATTATAGGTATGAATGAGGAGTAGAGAGGGTATATCCAATATTTTCTAATGTAAGAGGCTTTGATCTAACCATTTTTAATTAATTCCTTTAGATGGGAACTCTCAAGGCTTAAATCATCACATTTTTCTAAAAATCAGGATGTTCAAAAAAGTGTACCCACTATTGTGGGCTCATCCTGGGCTTCGTTTATCTTTTCTCATGCAAATTATATTCTAAGGCATTCTTAACATGTTGACATTGCTCCTTTATTTTTCATCATATCACTGATTTTTTAATTACATCTATAATTTGTTTTTTGTAAACATTACCGATATGATTTTCTATGGTGTCAATTTCAATCTGCAACCTCTTTTCTTGGTTATGTTTCCAACTACAAATATTACACATGCATTCTATTGGAGGGTTACCTTTATTTAGATTCTCCACTAGTTCAATGAATGAGTACTTTGACACCCAATCAATTTTACAATTCCTTGATAGATCCCATTACTGATCCTTTTTTTATTTGGATTTTCTTTCCTCATTATGTGCATCATCATCATCTATGGCATTCTCACCCAAGTCAATTATCTCATTCCCACTATCCTGGGTATCTCCTAGAAAATCCTCTTTATTTTCATCATCATCTGAGATATCAAGTTCTCTGCCTTCTTCATTATCTAGTGTAGGTTGTGAATCTTGTAGTTGTACTTGTAAGGATGTACCTTCCTAATTTTCACCACAACTATTTCCAATTCCAAAGTGTGAAGTTATGGTTTTATGTTTTGTTGGCTTCTCTTGGCCTTTCCCACATTCAAGAGTCTTATCCTTCTTCTTCTTGTTTGAGATCTGCAAAAAATAAAGGCTGCAACAAAATATCTAATTATTTAAGAAGCAAAAATAAACTATATGATTCATTAGCTCTACAACCTATAATCTAGATGTCTAAGGTTTTCCACGTGACCACTGACGGGTCCCAAATCAATAAGAATTAAATAAAAATTTCAGGCAGATAGAGATGAATTCAAAATAATATTATAACACTTCAAAAAAAAAAATCACTTGCCTTTACATTCTTAGTGAGTGGCATCAACAGTCATCCACTTGCCAATGCAGGAAGAAACAATGGTTGTTCCTATTCTTAAACTTTGCTACTTATTTGAATTAAGAGCTCAAAACCGACCAAATAATGTAAAAATAAATATGATCTTTGATTCTATTTATACCAATCCATATTTGGTGAATTTAGTGGGAATTTTAAATGGTATACAAGTATTTAGCGAATCTCACTAAATTCTAACATGTCTTATGTAATTTCCTAGGCAATTATGGACTATCAAATTATAATAGAATTGGTGAATATTGTGGAAAATTAAGACACGCTTCCAAAATTGAAAGTGAAAATATTAAATATATTCTTTGGAAAACGTAGATTTTATTGGCAAAATATTTATATAGATACAATAAATAAAATAAAACAATGGGCGAGTGGGAAGTGTATTTGACCAAAAAATTATAAGTTTGGGTGAAATGGCCACCCCATTTGGTACTCCTTATTTGCCAAATTCTGAATTGCCAATGTGAAATATTTTCAAGTTGATGAATATTTATCACTAAAGTTATCCTTACATCTAATGTGATATGAACCTAGTCATCTCATATCTTCTCCTAAATAACAATAGAATGGTTTGTATATGGATCATGCTTCGTAGAGTGATTTTAATGCTATGGTTGACCTTCCATTTGACTTAATGGAATTGCATCTTGTGATTCTCTAAGAACCTTGTACTTAACCTCATGTAGTTGTATATAAAGGTCAAATGAAATTAAAAAGTATGTGTGTAAGAGGCCTCTGAAGCTGAATAATAAAACATCTAAACCAAGCAATCACCTCCTAAGATAGCTTCCAACTCCTTTGAAATTAGGATGTCAGCAATTGAATAAGAATCATCAAACGACATGCTAGATAATGTACCTGCGGATTGTCTCAGTCGAGTTAGACTCATAATATATCTACTCAGTCTATCAGATAAAATGATACAAGTTATTGATGCAATATCTCTAATCGTATCAATTGCTTCCATCTAGGAAGTAATGACCACTTGGTGTATTGTGGGTGTAAGGGATGGTGCTATGGTTGGAATCCTCTAACCAACCAAACATTTGTTCACTAGTGCTTGTCGATCATCTCTACTATACTGATCATGGTATGCAAATCTACCGCACCCATGACCTACATAGCTCGAAAGGTCAAGGTAGTTTACATTGAGGCCCAAAAAAACCTCAATATACAAGTACTCAAAAAAATAGAGTTGAATATGGTCATTATTAGGATAACAACCATGTATAGAAAGGACACATAGGTATATGAGGTTGGCTATAACCGAATTAGTGTACCACGTCACCTAGTAGGCCTTCACATTTCCCTTCCTGTCAAAATAAGAATACACCTCTCATTTGATTATTTCCTTTGAGACATGGTGTTGGACCTTGTCAAAGGAAACATCACTCGAGATCTCCTCCCTCAACCTTCAAAAAATATCCTCTACAATCTTTGGGGTATATGAGGTATGCCTACATAGGTAGTCTTTAAGTTGTTCTAAGCTAGTCAAGATAGTCATGCATGTGGCCTTGTACATGCCATCAAAATTCTCTATGGTGAATTTCATTCTATTAATCTTTGTTTCATTGTAATGAAAAACAAAACCCATATCAAGGATTGTTGCATGTACAAGATCAACCATCTAAAGGTAACATATAAAGTTACAAATTATTTAGGTATACATGTAAACAAATATGATTAAGCACAGAATTTACTAAATAATATTAATCTAACATACATGCAAATATAAATGTTGAAGATTAAATTTTTTTTTAATAATAATTAATGAGAAAAAATAAACATACATGTATACGAACTGCATAAAATTAACTTTTCACACTTAAGTACATAATTTAATTTATAACCTAAAAGAACATAATTATCGATATAGGTTGGCAATTTACCTAATTAGATAGTGGCATGTACATAATGAACATAATATTAGAAATGATTATATATAATGTAGCTAGGGTTTAATTGAGTTAGGCTTTAATTGAGCTAGGGTTTCATTTATACATTTGTTTCTAAACTTTTAAGGTTTTTAAGATATTTATAAGGTTGTACAAGGATACTATAAATTTTCAATGGTTTTCTAAAAACACTCTAACATTTTTAAATTTTCTTTTAGGTTTTCTAAGATAGGAAATTATTTATCTAATAATACAAGAATTTAAAAATACAAAAACCTAACATATACATACAATTGCAAGCAAGGAAGAGATTGTGTTCAAGGATACATGCACATCTTGTATAAGAGAGAACCCCAAATCCAAACAAACAATTCCATGTAAGAAATGATATCACATAATAAATAAATGACCAAGGAAAGTGGATCCTTAGAAAATATAAGAGATTCAATAATAGAAACCTTGTCTGCAAGCGTGAAGGAAAGGAACAGAACTATTATGTAGCCCACAAGACATGATTGAAAATGAAAGTGTAGCACCATATAAAGTAAAGAGTCAGGATCAAAGAAAGCTACTTATATTACATAGTGTGGATCAACATAATAGCCAAAGGGAATGTTTGTGCATAACATTTTTAATATCAAGAAAAAGTATAAGATTCGTTGTAAGACAAATAAGACATCTATCCAATAAATATTGAACAAAATGTCTAAATTGAGTACAATTAGAAAGGGAATGAATATTACTATGATGAAAAAGATAAGATGCACATTAAGGTTATTTAGTTTTTGATTCTTTGTAAATTTATAAAAGAAGAATTTAATATCCTTATCATATTTTAGTCTCCAAAAGATTATTTTAGCCAAGGCAAAATGATCCTTAGCAATATTTATTTCTTTTGGTAAAAGGGTTGGTAATGAAGGTGGAGGATTATAATTTGAAGTAGAAGAAGAAATGTTTCATTGGGTTATATATCCTAAACCATCTCTAGTGACTCGTGTAGGAGAATCTATAGGGACTTTTATTCCTTTCTTTTGTATTCCATGACCTTGTCCACTATATCCTTGTTTAGAAGTAATGTCATATGTACATTATAATAGGCATTTAGTTGAGAAAGTGGAAGAGTTCTATCTTGAGATCTATGGAAGAGTGTTTTGTAAGGACCTATAGGAGAGTTTATCTATTTAGGGAGATATGGAATCCTATCATCACTATTCATATTATCTTGATTATGTTGAGAAGAAGAAAGATCGTCTAGCGCTTCATCTTTTCTTAATGTTATGTGAGGAGATAGATCATGCATAACATCATCTTGACTTAAAATATATTTATGGTAAAGATAAGATCTAGGAGAATAAAGAGGTTCAAAAGAAGTAAATAAACATTCTTACTAAGAAGTAATGTAATCACATATGAAACATCAAACCAATCTATTTCAATGAACTCCATTATAAAATAAAATGCACCCAAATTATATAGGACCAAAATTATACAAAAGCCAGTGACATCGAGCTCACCAAAATATACTGTGGAAATAGGGTTCATTAGCTATAAAGGACAAATTGGGAAGTTTAGGCCTATCTCATCTTATAATGGAAGGAAGATTATCTACTAGGCCTCAAGAGAGATAAAGCACTAGCTGGATGCAATGGTCCTTGACTGCTAGCTAGAATCATATGCGAAATTAAGTTGGTGAAACAAGATTAGATGCAAGAGGTCATACATGCTAAAATAGGGCCTAGGTATGCGGTAAATTGTATAAGGGTGTAATTTTACAATGCTTCACACACATGTACATATAGATATACATATACATATGCATATGCATATACATATACATATGCATATGCATATACATATACATATACATACATATACATATATATGCATATACATATATACATACACATATATGTTATCAGAGAGAGTTGTCTCCTATGCATAAGCCTTTTTCTTAATGTATTGGATCATCTACCAGTTACTAAGTAAGACAAACTAGGACTATATCACTTTAGAAAATGTATAATTTACACTATTGTTTTTCTCATTCTTCTTATTATTTTTAATAGAATAATATTTGGAGCCGCATTTTATTGTGTACATTCTTTTGTCATGGAAACTAGTTACGGAATACTTTTTTTTTATGTAGCAAGGTTTTCATGGATACTAGTACATGGTGGCACCTTCTAGAGTGCATTATTTTATATGGGTTCTGGATGAAAAATATCCTTTTATGTTCAAATATTTTCTTCACATGCATGATTGTAGGTTTTTCATGGATAGTACATGATGACACCTTCTAAGGTGCATTACTTTATATAGGTCCTATGACAATATCTTTTTGTATTCAAATATTTCATGTACATGCATGATTGTGAGTGCTATATATTTTTAGATGCATGATCATTAAAGGATTCATTTTCATCTCAAATTAAGACTAAAATATAATGGTGTAATTTGTATATGTACATAATTTCTCATTTCATTTCGGCTCCCCTTCCCTCTTCTATTTATCTACTCATTACATGTGCTCTAATGGAATTATTTTTGTCTTATGTAGTTGTTTATCTGTGTTATCCCTATCCATTTCCCTTATCCCTAATATAATTTTATTTATTTATTTACACATTTCTACTTACAAATTACTCTTGTTCATTTGATGCTTTATATGTCCTAATCAAGAGTAGAGTCACAATATTGAAATATGCTAATTTGATTTTAAATTAAAAATATAAATTTAATTTGACTCTTACAAATTATTCCCCTCTAAGGGCCAACTATGTACACTTTTCTACATTTTATCATTTTTTCATTCCTTTACGTTGACCATGAAATAAGAGTCTCCCAATTTTGAATCAACTCACAAACATACACCTTAATTGGTAGATTAAATATAATATAAAATTGCACAAGCATTTTTAAGAGCATTTATATGATTAAGAAATGTTTGATAATTTCTCTTTGTTTTATAGGTTTGACCAAAGAGATCATGTATTAAGGTATTTTGAATACCTTAAACCTTTTGATACTAAAATTGTGTGTGTTAGTAGTTCAATTTTGTAGATGCAAAGATATATTTGTGGTTACAAATGTCAACCTAACCTTCAAACTTGACTCTACATAATCAATATAAAATATTTTAATCATAAGATAAATGATAGTCAAGGATGCTTTATTCCAAATCTCAAGACATATCACATTTATCCAACCTAAATTAATAATTGAAAAATTAATGATTATACAATTAATGATTAGTATTCTGTTAAAAAAATACATAAATTGAAATGTTTTTCAAAAAATACATAAAGGAATCCTCGAATTACCTGGGTATTAGTCTGCAACTATTGATGAAACGCGATGAACAAATAAATAATAAAAATTTTGTAGAGGAAATTTCTTTTAAGCCATGAATGCAAGACAGGAATTGCAAAACGCATGAAACCTTCTGAAACAGAGATACCAGTGCTGGATTTGATGAAGGATAAAACAATATCTGATATTCGTAGAGAAACCTAGTGCGGTGGGTTATCAACTATGTAAGGAAGATTTCCGTAGAAATGACAATAGAAAAAGAACAACCACAGATGTCCGAGAACTGTGCTCCTTGCAATGAATTATTTCTAAGCGAGAACTCAGATGTACAGCATGAAATTTAAAATAGGAAAGACATCATCTCCAATAAATCACACCCTTGCAATTGGCTCCTTCATTTTGATCGTTTGTAAATGCAAATTCAATGCAAATCATACTGTACACTTCAAATGTGATCCAGTCCAAAATTGAAAAAAAAATATTATAAAGAAATTGATATGTAGGGGAAGAGCACCAGTACTTGTATATCTTAATTTTGTGTATTTGAAGAGTCTAAACTATTTGTCCATATATATTCAAAGACGCCATTTAAAAAGTGGTCATTTCAAAGTGCCACTCAATATCCACTCAAAACTGCTTGTACTTGTGAACAAATGTCTCAATAGTGGTGCACAAATGGGTTAATAATTACTGGTGCTCTTCCCATATGTTTTAAAAAATAGAAACTGGTGAATAATTAATTAATTAATTTATATTCTATTTGATATATAAACTTTATATGTATTATTTTATATCAAAATAAAGATATCGCTATTAATTTTATAGCTCTTGGCACAAACGATTATGACATAATTAAGGTAATCCTTTATGGAAAATGTCTTTTCAACACTCTAAATGATCATTTTCAAATCTTTTCAAGCAACTAATGCTTTTTTATAATGATGAAAGGTGATGATAACAATACTTATTGTTTAATGCAAAGGCATAAGAATATCTTCTTCAAGAAGCTTCGTGATTGGGTTGGAAAGTAGCGTAAAAAGGGTTTTTTGTTTTATACTGATAGTGGTAATTGTGGGCTTTTTCAAATGACTATAGGTGATCTTCAAATGAATCTTTTTGAGGTGAAAGTGATGGGTGGGCCTCTCAAGGTATCTGAGCCCAAGGAGTGTAGAGAACTCATGCAGAATAGTGAATTGTGGGATATCTTTACCAATGCAGAGTTGACGCCTTACTTTCAGGCTATGTGAGGATACAATAGTACCCTCTCCATAAAATTATCTAACTCATGGAATCAGGGGAATGTTTCCATTGGGAGTATTAAGTTTTGTGTTACTCCAAAACTTATTGTAGAGGCTACAAGGTTGAAGTGTGAAGGAGAAAAAGTCAAAAAGTGCAGCTTTGGGGACTATAAAATGTACATGAAAAGGTTCTTCAAGAAAGGAGAAAAGCTAGTGGTGGCTACTAATAAAGATGGGTATGATAGATTTTCTCTTCCACACCCTTATGCTTTAGTATGTTTTTATGTCATGAAATATTTTACCCTAGAGGTTCATTGCACTGCTTTTCATGGTTACCACTTCCCCATTCTTAACCCTATTAGGCACGACCAAAGGATTAATGTTCCCTTCTTTCTCTTTTCGTCCTTAAGAAATAGCATTTCCAAAGGGGCCTCACCTCCTCTGCATCAAGGCTTAATGTATGCATTGTATTAGCACAATTTTAACAAGTATCGGGCTTCTAAAGTCACTTCCTTTCTTACCCTCAAAAAGAACCAAACCAAAAAGTTGAACCCACCCAAAGCTCTATTAAAATTGAGCTCATTGAGAGAAACCCCTTACCTGGAAACCCTAACCTAGGTGGTAAGAAAAAGGGTAAAAATCTTAAATCTGTTGTTCCCAAAATTCCTTGTGAAGCTTCTTTGCTTGATACTACTCCTGTTAAAATAAAAGCCCCTTCTAGCAAGTTGAGCCCTATGAAAGTGCAAAAAACTAGTAAAGGGGATAAGAAAATGAGCCCTCTGATTGACATTGACAAGGAAGATGATGACATAAAGGAAATTAAAAATCAAGAGGAAATGAAGTAGGATATGAGTTCTGGGGAAAGGAGGTTGGATTGTCTATTAAATAAAGAGCTAAAGCTTGAAAAATCTATGGAGGAAGTGGCACCAAAAATTGATTTCAAATATGAACCAAGTGTTCAGGTGAGTCCAAGGACAATTCTGAGGATGTTGACTATGAAGGGGGAGAAGATGAGTCAGGAAAGAGGAAAAAGAAAAATGTGTGGATATAACGGTCAATCTAGACTATCTGGAGGAAGTTGTGAATATGGCTTGTCATTCCCCTATTCTGGGTAGAGAAGAGTTTGTGGAAAATAACACACCTTGCCTAGTTTGGGTAGTGATAAGGATAATCCTTCCAAAATTATGGATCTCTAGAATAGAGTGGCTTCCCTCAAGGAATCTACTACTTTGTCTACCATTACCAAACAAGATTTTAGCAATTCTATCTCTTCTCTATGGAGGGTTTTGGATGATTTTATAAGAAGAAAATTGAGTTTGGTGTGGTTAGCGGTAAAAGTAGGATGAGGAGGATCATGAAAAAATGAAGACTAATGATCACAATGAGGAGGAATCTCAAAACGAGGATGATGAAGTTTGGATGGGTGATCTGAAGAGTCAAGGAACTGAGAGACGATCACTAAGGCTATGATCCTTTTTTGTGCTTATTATGTTGGATAATGTTAGTAGTATTAGTATAGCTAGTCTTTTGTGTAGTTGCTATTTTTTGAATTATATGAATCTTAAGGGCTTGGACCTAGCTGGATGTGTTCACATTCTGTTAAAAAATTACTCTCCTAGATACGTTATGTTGTTGAAAGATGATTTTGATTATATTGTTAATAGTAGTGCTAGGATGGGGTTAGATGTGGATGCAAATATTACAATGTTATTTTTGATTGATTTTGGGTAGTACAATTTTTTGGTGCTTTGGATTGTAATGTCATGAAGTTGAGATTATTGAGTTGTTATGTGAATCTTCTATGTTGTTTTACTTTGGGATCAGGGCCCTCTCCCTATTGATTCAAACAAAAATAAATAAACACATAAAGGTACACCAATTATCAAAAAGTACAAAATATATGTAAGTATAATACATGAGTATGCTCACTAAAATTTGATGTATGACAATTGATCCTAGCCTAACTAATAGGTAATCTTAGAGATATTTTCTCGCCTCAACAAATTGAAACTTAAAAAAGTAGAAGGTGCATGTGCTTGTATACTATCCTAAATTGAGAGCCAAACTACCTAAGTTATATTCCTTTATTGCAAAGAAGGCATATTGATTGATGTGTTAGAGTGGATTTGTAAATGCTTCAAACAAGATAATGATAATCAACCTACAAAATAATTATATCCTAAAGGGAAAATATCAAGATAACTTAGATTAAGAGATCAAAACTCATATTGTGAGAAAAAATCAAGATACATACCAAAGTAGAATAAGGTAGGTACAAGTTCATCATTAGTTAGTTATTTTGGCTTAAATCCTTTAACATTTAAATAAATTTAATCATAACTTAAAGAATGTTAACAAAAATATTGTTTCTATGTAGATATAGAGAGCTCATATATTTGAAGAGTTAGGTCTTGGTAGATTTTCCCATAAAATTCAAAGTATTAATTTTAATTCCAAATGTTGATGCTTAGGTTATATATAAGTTACACTTGGTCATTTTTTTATAAAAACCTTATGCATAAAAATCAAATATCAAAACTAGAAGCACGCCACATGAAGCAAGGGTGACACACATTGTATCATGAAATTCATATCCAAATAGTAAGGAAATTGATCATGGGCACCCTAGTCTAGGCCTATTTGTGTAGTCAAAGTGATATCTACAATTAAATGGTCCCATCATACTTGACATGTTCCCATCTCAAGAATTTTATGAAATTTTTAGGGTTAGGATTGTTGATAAAGAGTTTTAGGGTTGATAATAAGACATTAAATGAGTTGAGGGTTATCCAAGGCTAGAAATGGTCCTAAAATGCACTTTGTGAGTGAACACCAAAGAAAGTATCAAATAGAGCATGAAATTGAACTTGCACCATTTGGGAGTATAATTCATGATGCTTGCCAATGTTCTCAACACTAAGAGAACCTACGAGACTACTATCCCCCCTTGAACTATACATTTATATAAAAGAACCCAATTATGATGGCATAATGCCACATATGATCAGAATAACACATTCTATAAAGGGCATAGTATAACTCTAATATCACCTACATAATTTGAACACTCTAAAAGGTAATCATGAATACACTAAATAATTGTAATAATCATATAAAAAAAGATCACATATCAAGATGACCAATCATAACCAACATCTCAACCAAATAATCAACGGGCTTACAAGCCTAAAAAAATGTCAACATTTCTAATCATGTGACTATTATCATATCCTCTCAATAGATCCAAATATGTTAATAAGGTCTAAGAGAAACACCACTTGTTTTACCATGTAGTTCACTAGAAATTCTATTCATCACATATTAATAAAATTCAATTCCATATACAAAATCTATAAGGAAATAATTGTTCAAGGAAATGTTTATCTTTATAGCATAAAAAATTAAAAATTAAAAAATTCAAATCTATAGCTAAATAGGTCATGTAATTATCACATACAGATTTTCAAAAACTACAAAAAGTTAAAAATTGAGCATTTTTGTTAAAAATTATGTCCTCTAACAAAAAAAATAGCTTCATCAAGGTCGAAGAGGATCTAGGTTCAATGCAATTGAGTATAAACAGAGCATAGTTGGTCCACCAACAATATTCATCAATAATATATAGAAAGAGATGAGATAAATAGTCTAATATTCAAATTAAAATAGAGTTATGATATTTTTTTGAAAAATAGAAATGACATCTTCGACATTTAAGGGAGAAAGTTAGGACTTTATTTTAGAAATATATTACTCAAAAACTCTATATCTTCAATAATGGTGTACAATTATAAGTAAATATATTTGTGCATCCCATGATTAGCAAGAGTGACATGGGTAATGCCCTTAGAATGCATCGCATTGCTATATTTACTATGATAAGAATTATTAGTTAAAGACCAAGGAAGACAGTAATGACTTTAAGTACGTAATAACTTATATAACTCAAGATCTCATAAATAATAACAATGATAGTCATGAAGATAAGAATTAATATTTGTGTTTTAAGACTATTATAGTTGCCATAGAGTATATAAGAATAATAGATAATAAAAAACTATAGAATAGTGAAAGATCATGTAAGAGAAATTTTCATCACATAAATAAAAATAAAATTTGAAATAGAATTCATTTCTATGGAGTACATTTTGTTTATGAGTTCAATACACCAACAAATTCTTTAATAAACTTGAAATCTCTAAAATGTTCAATAATAATACCATTTGTTAGCACAAAAAAATATATAATTATAGATAAAAAATAAGAAATTTTCACAATCCATGATATCAAGATTTTTGTAATAATTTTAGTTTTGGTAATATTTTTCTTCTTGGTGGGTTTGATATTATGTTTTATGTTTTTTCTTTTTTCTCTCCTTTTCTTCCTTCTTTGATTTGGTCTTTGTTCTTTCATTTTGCTCATTATTAAATATTTTTTGTCTTATCAATTATCACTTGTCTAGCAGTCTCCCTCCTTCCACCTCTCCCTCTTTTTTCATTTGATTCAAGTCTATAATTTTATTCATTTTTGTCCTTATTTTCTCTTATACTTTCTATCATCCAAAAAATATTTTACACTTGCTCTTGTATGGGTTTTCATAAAGGCTCTATTTTGTAATGCTTCTCTTTATAAAGACTTGTTGTAGTTGTAGTCATTTTTAGATTGTTCTTCCAAGGCTTGTACCTTAAAGACATCCTTACTCTAAAAAATATTGCCAAAATATTGATACTCATATATTCTTAAACACAAATAAATACAAGCCTAAAGACATGCCACCTTAAAATTACGACCAAACAAGAAACAACATAGAACATTACTTCAATTAGTATTAGGTTGATTTATATTTATATACATACATTTCATTTATTTAGGGCTCCTTAGGATGAGGTAGATGTCGTGTTTCTTACTTAAAAAGATTATAATAATACTATATTTTAGAATAAAAAGACAAAAACAATTATGATTATGCTCTAGAGATGGAAACCCATTATATGCTCTAGAGATGAAAAGCATCAGTAGTGATTATTCAGTCCTTTATACATTTATTTTCTATAGTAGAATTGTATTTTCTTTTGAGATATTGCTATCAATATTCAATTATGTATGTTTATTTTTCTCTTTTGTGATATTTCTATTAGTATTATGTAAATATTTGGAAGAGCAAAAGAAAGAAGTGTGTAATCATAAACAGAACAAAATAAGAACATCAAATTTATATTGGTTTGACAATTTCTTCCATCCACTTTACAGCAAGGGAATCCTTTATTATAATCTTTGTTTTTAAATATACATAGTAGCATCTTTGTAAGCTTCAACTCAACTAAATACAATAACCATTCATCTCTTAAAGAGATTTCAAAGGAGAGCATTAATGGTCATCTAATGGAGGGAAAAATAAGTTATTCATTAAGCTTCACGCAACCAACAAACTCCCACTTGAAGGCTAACAACTATTGCAACAAAGACATTCCCCCACTTTGATCATGTTATCACATCTCGACAAGGCCAAGAGAAGCTTGACAAAATACAAACTTCTCCCCTGGAACAATCTTCATCAAATCATTAGCTAGATTTTCCTTAGTGTCGATCTTCTCCACTTGGAGCTTTCCTTCTCCAACCACATGTCAAATGTAATGATGGTGTAAGTCAATATATTTAGAATGGCACTAAGATGTTTGATGGTTAGCCATAAAAATAGCATTGCTTCTATCACAAAACATAACAAAATCAAATTGCTTCAATCCCAATTCTCTAAACAAAAGTTGTAACCATACCATCTCCCTTTATCCTTCAAAGAGAGCCATGTATTCAGCCTCTATAGAAGAGAGATCAACTAAATGTTTCAATTTGGAAACCCAACTGATAGCTTCCCCAACAAAGGTGAAAGCATAACCATTAGTAGACCTTCATTTGTCTAAATCCCTACCAAGATCAGAATCTACAAATCCTTGTAATTGTGCCTTATCCTTTCCAAAACACAAACCATAATCAAAAGTACTTTTTAAGTACCTTAAGATCCATTTGACTACCTCCCAATGAGATTTACTAGGATTTCTCATAAATTTTCTTACCACTCCCATTGCATGAGCGATATCCAGTTGAGTAAAAATTATGGCATACATAATACTCCCAATCGCAGATATATAAGGAATGTATTTCAAAATTTCTTGATCCTCTTTTTTTTAGGACGCATACCAAATCTTAGCTCCCGACATACCAAATCTTCCAACACCTTGTCAATGTATTATTTTTGTGATAACCAGATTTCTCTCTTGTTCATATCCTAAGAAATAGTCATTCCAAGAATTCTTTTGGCTGCCCCTAAATATTTCATGGAAAATTTATTAGCTAATTATTTCTAAATCTCGTGAGTAATCCTCATGCTAGTTTTTCTCACTAATATGTCATCCACATTAAGTAGAATTATAAAAAATTCACCATTAGAAAACCATTTAAAATAGACACATGGATCAGCTTCAAAGTGTACAAACTTATGTTTAGTCATTAATTGGTCAAATTTAAGATACCATTGCCTTGGGGCTTGCTTAAGCCCATACAAGCTCTACCTCAATCTACAAAAAATGTGTTCATGATCTTGTTTGACAAACCCTTCAAGTTGCTTCATATACAATTCCTCGTCAATATCTCCATGTAGAAAGGTGGACTTAACATCCAAATATTAAATCTCCAGATCCCTTGCTGCTACCAAGCCCAAAATAGCTTGGATTGTAGTCACTTTCATAGCTGGTGCAAAAATTTCATCAAAATTGATTCCTTGTTGGTGAGTATTCCCCTTAACATCAAGTCTAGAACAATATCATTGCGTGCCTCCATCTTCTTCTTTCAATTTGTAAACCCACTTGTTCTTCAATGGTTTCCTATCAGGTGAAAGAGATACCAAATCCCAAATGTGGTTTGATATTGATGAATCCATCTCTTCACGCATTACATCTTGACATTGATGATAATTAACATCCTTCATAGAAGCTTTGAAATTCACTAGCTCTATTTTTTCATAAATCAACAATATGGACTTTGCCTATTCAAAAAATAATAACTCGTAATCAAAGAATTTAGAAGTAGGCTTCCTCTTCTTGGTAGACCACCTTAATTGAGGAGCAGTATTGACCCCCTCCAAGTTACAATATGGCTAAGAATTAATGGAATTGCCCTGCATAAGAGCATTCCTCTATATATCATAATTTTGGAGACCAGGTGGCTCCCTTATTTCCTATACATCATCAATACTTTGATGGTTTTTTTCAAAAATAAAAATTAGAATTTGTGCATTGTTACTATGTGCAAAAAAAATATAGTATTATCTTTCAAGGCTACGTTGGCCTCTAATGCACGTGTGGAAGACAAGTCATTTTGACTAGAATATGGCAGAGAAGTATCTTAGCTTGACAAACCTAGAAACAACACTCACCCATATGAGGACTCAAATGATGAAGAAGAAGCATAAATACAACCAATGACATATGAAAGGCTCTTACATATCCAAAATCCTAATCCAGACTATCAAGGAGAGCTCTATATGTCATTACAAGCTTCTCAAGGAAATGAACTTGTGGATCCAGCAGAACATTGTCTTAATCAAGAAAATCTCATTCAATCTCCTGAGAAAACTCCTATTGATGGTACTACTACTACTCCTACTACTACTGAATATATCACTGACTCTAATCATGTATATCCTGATTGGGGAAAACTAGTTGACGTCTCCCAAATCTTGGATATGCCACGGTGTATGCCTATTCTAGACTACTCTGCTACTATTCCTACTGAACAAGCTCTTACTACTAAAAACATACCTCCTACAATAGAAGAAAGTGATGATTAAAATCTACCTCCTACAATAACTCTAGCTGACTACATCAGACAATATCACAATGTACACACAAAGTAGTGCACTTCTATAAATCATTACAATCAAGAACACTCAAGAATGAGGTCTCAAAAATTGATCCATAGCTCTCTATGTATGGAGTTGCAAGATTTAAAATTGCTCTCAGCTAGAACTAATAGGCTTAATGACCTTGCTAGTCAACCACACAATGAGAGATTCAAATGAAGACAAGGGAAAGAGTGTCAATATCTCCAAGAATCAAATGCAATGCAATGCAAGTAAGCTAAGAATGAAGATTCAAATATGCAAGCTATGCTATGAAAATGAAAGTACAATCTAAACCATAAAATGGAAATAGCAAGTGTTACAATTGAAATTGATATAATTGAAAAATGTTGATCAAGGAAATTGATATAGTTCTTAGGATCAAGGAAATTGATATAATTGAAAAATGTTGATTTTTGAAAATATTGATTCATGGATTTGATAAATTGCAAGAATGGGGCCCAAAGTCTAGGCGACCATTTTAGGGTGCATACATTTGCCCCTCTTTGACTAATGTGTGATCATTTCGGGAACACATGTAGTCAAAGAAGTTGAAATGTGAGTTCATTTTGGGATCACAAAACAACTCAGACGTGTGTTCATTTTGGGAACATGCCCGGACAAAAATAAACAAAAGATTCTGGACATGAGTTCATTTTGGGATCACATCCAAAATAAGAGATAATAATCTCAAGCTAAGTGAAAGCTAATAAAAAAGATAGCTAAATCAAGAAAATCAAGGATTAAATCCAATAGATATTGCCCCCTCGAAATCAAAATCGAAATCAGGTAGAGGAGAACAGCAGATTGATAAAAGATGATCAAATCACTAGAAATCATAATCGAAGATAAAGGGTAACAAGATAACCATTAGGTAGTGAAAACATGCCCCAGTGATGAATGAGAAGCAAAGAAATGGGGTGAATGAAAGACTAGAAGTGTGAAAGACATGAAAGGGAAGAAATTCCATCAAAGATCAAAAAATTATGCCTCAAAAGGTTAGTCAACTACACAGAAGAAAGAGAAATTTTTGAAACATGATTTTGACTATCAAGATGACCTCATATTTCAATTTTGAGTTTGAAAATGGATCCAGGATGTCGAAATTAGCTAGGGGTGCAATTTTCATGCAATTCTGAGGTGTTTTGAAAATAGGTCAAAAAGTCAAAATGCTATATAAGGGGCAAAAAGTGTCATTTTCAAAATCATTTGACTTTTATTGATTTGAAAATTTTGAGAGTTGAGAGAGATAAAATGGCCCAGCAAGCAGCAGTTCCCATCCACAGACACCGATTTGAGCACACCCGGTTGCACAACCGGCCTCCACACTATGCTGCCCCGGTATGTTTTTGGAAAAACTCATTTTGTTGGGTCATTTATGAGCATTTAATATATTAAAACATATTTTTTAATTATTTTCAAATTTCAAATTTTTAGTTTAGGCAAAAAGTCGCGTGACACTTTACAAGTGTCGCGCCCTTTGAGGAGAAGTGTCATGCGACACTTCGTGGGTCAAAATAGTGTCACACGAGCATTGAATCTAGTGTCGCACGACACAAGATGAAATGTCATGCAACACTATGTGAAATGTCACCCGAACAGAAATCATTGCACTGCTATAAGACAAAGTGTCGCACGACACTTATTCAAAAAGCAATGTCGCCTAGTATAAAAAGTTGACATGTTTTAATGTTTTTGAGCAAAATAACATGGGTCCTGACAATGTTTGATTTTAAAATGCTTTGTACTGATTTCATACATCCTTCATGATATGTTTTGACATCTAGTGTGGTTTAAATGACTTGCAAGAGAACTTCCCTATGCTCCATATTAGAGCACCCTAGGTGACTGGATTACGATTTGTCTGAGATCTGGATGATCCGGGCAAGGCCAATGTGAGGGCTATGGGCTTTTGGTATTTACTGCAGATGCCCCACATCCGAGCTGACCATGGGTTGTTGACTGCCCTTGCTGAGAGATGGCATAGTGAGCACAACACCTTTCATCTACCTACTGGAGGGGCATTTATCAGCCTGGAGGACATCTATCAGATCCTACGGGTTCCGTGCCATGGAGAGCCTGTAAGTATAATCATGTTTATAGATAGTCATAGTTATAAAGTTTCCATATGATAGAAACTGACATGATTGTTTGTTGGCATAGGTATACTATGATCAAGATCCGACAGAGGGGAGACAAGTTATCCAAGGTATGTTCCAGGATGTCACCATCCTAAACTGACATGTCAGCTGGGATCGGTTGATGGACGATTTTGGTAGGGACTTCCCAGTGTCTTGTATTGTTGCATCGATCATATCACAAGCCCTCATGACTGACAGAAGTCAGAAGGGGTTTCCACTGGGATGGGGTAGGTTGCTAGCAAATCTAGTGGCACGTTCACGATGGATGGCATGGGGTCTGGCCATATTGGCTGAGATGTATTATGAGTTACATGAGATCATCTACCGGGATGGTAGGACTTGGGCGTGTGGGGCCATACTTTCTCAGATATGGGCATGGGAGCACATTACCGTAGTGCATCCTTGAGTGCAGCCTAGGGAGTGCGGGTATCTTTATATGTAGAGGTATACAGGTTTCATCTCTTAGGCTCATACCGGGGATGTCTCTTATTGTCGCAGGGTGTTGGATGAGCTCACCTCATTCACCTAGAGACCTTACAGGTCATCTGAGTAGTGGGGTGATAGGTGGGAGTTGGATTACATGCTTTGCAGTTGTCCACTAGTAGGTCAACATTTTGATATTGTGGAGAGATTCATTATTACTTGGGTTTGGAGACAGTTCGAATGCTAGCAGAGGGTGTCTATGAAGACCACTACACATGCTCAGTTCCAGGATGAGGAGGGCCATGGTTGGTTGCCGATGT
Source organism: Chamaecyparis obtusa (assembly GCA_027943335.1). Lineage (NCBI taxonomy): Eukaryota > Viridiplantae > Streptophyta > Pinopsida > Cupressales > Cupressaceae > Chamaecyparis > Chamaecyparis obtusa. The sequence goes on from BSBK01000530.1 coordinate 2,252,157, forward strand.
TGGATTACCAACAAGCAGTACAAGACATAGCTGCTATACGTTAGGAGCCATGGGAGTACCTACGGACATGGTGGATGTGGGTGTAGATGCAACTTACAGAGAAGAGAGGTGTAGGGCTCCATTCCCTAGATTCACTGTGCCAGATGTACAACTGACTGCTCAGGGGATGATGGGGGAGATGATGGAGATAGAGGAGGCAGAGGGGACAAAGGGGATGGAGGGAGAGGGAGAGGGAGAGTGATGGAGAGAGGTGAGGTATCTAGATCAGGTGGCCAAAAATGGTCATGAGGACGGAGATCAATGACTCCTGAGGATGAGGCGAGACCAGCTCGCCAATAGGCAGAGGTGTAGTAAGATCAGCTTACGGGAGGAGAGGACTTGAGAGCTAGGATACATGCTCTAGAGGTAGAGATGCAGCAGCTTAGGATCATTATAGCTGTCAGGGAGTAGCAACTCACAAATCGGAGGGCTGAGACAGAGCACCAAGAGAGGCAGCTACAGGTTGCCCTTGCAAAGAGGCAGAGAGAGGCAGAGCCACGTACTATCATGGTCTCTACATACAGGTAGTACTAGTGGATCAGAGGGCTCCTTCTTACTCAGCAGTAGTGGGTAGATCAGATGTAGTACCAGATGTAGCACCACCTCCTCTACCACCAGGTCCTTGAGATGGTGGCAGTAAGTCCTAGGTTTAGGGCTTAGGGTTAGATGTTTGGACATATCATTAGACTTTTGATCCAGATTTTGGGATCTCATATTGTATTGTATATCATGACATTGTTATAGATATATGAGATTACTGGATGTTCGATATATCATGTGTATTTGTCTCACTTATGATGGATGTATCAGTTTATGTATTGTCTTGTCATTTTTCTCAAAATGTATGTTTTAAATGCTCATGTATATTCTCTCTCATAGATGTATGTTTGATTCTCATGTGTACGATGTAAACTCATGTTTATAAAAATGACATTTTTGAGATATAGATATGATGATATGATTAACCCCTTGTGATGAACAGGAATAGGTCGTAATGTGAGGATAAGGAGTGAAAGACATGATCAAGAAAAGGGAAAATGAGTGCAGTTGACCAACAGGTCCTCGAAAGATGAAAGGAGAGCTCTCTCCATATGCAAGATGCAAAACCAATCTAATATGAACCTAGGAATGCAAGATACTATGAAAGTGGTTGACTTGCAAGGTCGCAACGCCAATAAACATCTAATAATCATCATCAAGCTTTATCAGTAGCATCGCAAGATCATACAATACACACTAGTATGACTATGGGTATATGAATATGATCTATATCAAATAGAATGTGGGAATCCCACCTAGGCACCAAAGACATATAGGTCAAGATGACTAGTGTAGTGAGATTACCTAAGTTTAGTATAGGGAGATTATGTTGGCATCAGGACATAAGAAATTCAAGATGGCTATAAGCATGCACTTGCAAATAGTCAAGGATAATACTTGTAGATCCTAGCTATCAAGTGGATCAAGCATAAATGCTAATGACAATTAGGACCAACAAAATATACCCACAAGCAAAAAAAGCAATAAAACATGCCCTCATGCCCTCAGTCTTCTAGCTATGCATCATTGAAAACTATCATAGGGAGAGAACACTCATCAAAGAAATCATCATAGATAGCACACAAAGAAAAATAAAGTCAACATATCTCAATTGAGTTGATTGTTTAAGTGCGTGTGTGTTGGTCATAGAGTCAAACTTTGAGTATCAAATTTGCTAATGAGTGATATTGCATCATACTTAGACTGGTGGGTAAGACATCTGATAAGTGTTGAGAAACACTCGATGCTAGGGTAGTGTTGAAAAACACTATTTGGGGTGGTGTTGAAAAACACCTATTTGTGAAATGCCCCAAGAGACAAATGCACCTAAAGGACCTATGCTAACAGGTATGCCCCCTAGACAAAAATAAAGACCAATTCCAGACCAAGTCAAATAAGGTCAAGGCATGATGGAGAATGGCTAAGTGTCGAGGACGCATGCTAAGAGACAAGGGTGTAAAGGCCTCAAGTAGCGCCTGTTTCCAGGTTTTCACCACTTGGAGATTTTATTTTATTTTTTTCATTTTTTTGTATTTTTGATACCAAGGCACCTATTTCCAAGTTTTCACCAACGCACTTTTTCAATTTTTTTGAATTTTTTGACTTTTTTTTTTTGTTTATGAGACATCAAAGCGCCTATTGCTAGGTTTTCACTAGGATGCTCTTTTTTCAGGACTTTATATGCTTTTTAAGATTTTTTCAACATCATATATGAAATTTTTTTTTGGAATTTTTTTTAGGATCATAAAATATGTACAAAGGATGCCCCCAGACTGAATAGGCATCATGGATAGAACTTCTTGAGGTGCAAAATATTGATAGGATCAGGGAGCTGCTCCCCCTATTCATCAAATAACAAGTAAGCACCTATCCAAAAAGCAGTTGTGATGACATATGGCCCAAGCCAATTAGGTTCAAACTTACCCTTTTGTTCTCTATTTTGTTGGTTCTTAGGATTCTCTCGCAAAACAAGATCACCTACTTGAAACTCTCTAGGGTGAACCTTCTTGTTGAATGCCTTTGACATACACTTCTGATACACTCTCATATGATCAAATGAGGCCTTGTACTTCTCATCTAGAAGTTCTAAGTCTTGTAACCTCATGGCACGATAATCATCATATGTTATCAAACCTTTGAGAGAGACTCTAAGTGAAGAAATCTCAACTTCTAAAGATAATACTGCTTCAACACCATAAGTGAGGGAAAAAGGAGTAGCCCTTGTGGGAGTACGTATACTCATTCTATAAGCCCATAAGGTTGGATTGATCTGTAAGTGCCAGTCTTGACCATTCTTGTGAACTATTCTATGGAGAATCTTGAGAATGGTCTTATTAGAAGCCTCTGCTTGTCCATTTCTTTGTGGGAACTAAATGGAGGACCAATGTTGTTTTATCTTGAATTTCTTGTAGAGGTGTGTAAGGTCCTTATTTTTTAACTGACCTCCATTGTCAGTGATTATCTCATAAGGTATCCAAATTGACAGATGATGTGATTCAAGATGAATAAAGAAATTATCTTCCCTGAAGCAATAGACAGTGGAATGGCTTCTACCCATTTGGTAAAGTAGTCAGTAGCAGTAATAATGAATTTATGTCCACCTAATGAGTTGGGATGAATCTACCCAACAAGGTCAAAGGCCCATTGCTGAAATGGCCAATGAGAAATAGAAGGAATAAGCTCCCTACCTGGAGCATGAGTTAGGTTTTCATGTTTTTGACACTTTTCACATGATCTAGAAAAAGCTATAGCATCCATCTATATTGTGGGCCAATAATACCCCACCCTAAGAAACCTTCAGGCCATGGCAAGACCATTAGAATGTCCTCCACAAATACCCTCATGAATGTCAACTAACGCTTGGTCGGACTCATCCTTTTCCAAGCACCTAAGAAGTGTCCCATCTAAACCGCTCCTATATAGATCACCAGAGATAAGGGTATGGCGAGAGGTGTTACAGACAAGGTTTCTTCTTTCAGAGTGATTAAAGGTTTTGAGGATGATGCCATCATGGAGATATGAGTAAATAGCACCATAGCAGGATGAGTCATGGCTAACCAAGGTACAAATGACATGGTTGTCTGAGGAGTCAAAAATGGGGTGATGTAGCTCTTCCACCAGGAATTCAAATCTTGATTCGTGTTGTTCCAATTGAAGGAGTGAAGCTAGTGTAGCCATAGCATCTGCTGCCTTGTTTTCTACTCTAGGGATCTATTGAAATGTCACAAATGTGAAGTAATGTCGCAATGAATCAACCATCTTTTTGTAAGGTATCAACTTATCATCCTTAGTTTGGTACTCTTCATTTATTTGGTTGATAATTAATTGTGAATCCCCAAAGACATGTAACTCTGTTATATTCCACTCTATAGCCATCTTCAGTCCATTGGTTAGAGCCTCATATTCTGCAATATTATTTGTGCATGGAAATAAAAGTTTGTAAGACTTAGGTATGTTGTACCCATGAGGAGAAATAAACAATACTCCAACTCCTGATCCATTTTGCATATTTGAACCATCAAAGAACATTTTCCAATTACATGTGGTCATGTACATGATATGCTCATCTAGGAATTCCACTTGAATAGGCATGCTATCCTTGACTAGGAAATCAGCAAGTTGATCTGCAATAGCTTTCCCTTTTATAGCCTTACGCTCAATGTACTCTATATCAAATTCTGACAAAACCATCATCCACTTAGCAAGTCTACCTGTGAGAGCAGCCTTACTAAGCAAATACTTAAGAGGATCAATTTTTGCAACAAGATGTATAGTATGGGCAAGCATGTAGTGTCGCAACTTTTGGGAAGCAAACACTACCTCAAGACAAGAATTTTCAATACTATTATAATTGATCTCATAAGATACTAGAGTATGACTAATGTAGTAGATGGCTCTTTCCTTCCCAGTATCATCAAGTTGAGCCAATAATGCCCCCAAGGAAGATTTTGTCACTGAGATGTACAAAATTAATGGTTTTCCTGGGATATGAGGCATTAAAATTGGAGGATTAGCCAAGTATTGCTTTATTTGATCTAGGCTCTTTTGGCAATCCTCATTCCAAGCACATGTGGCTCCCTTATGCAATGTCTTGTTGAATGGTTGTGCTCTATCTACAAGCTGTGAAATAAACCTCCGTATGGATTGGAGTCATCCTTGGAGACTTCTAATCTGACTAATGTTCTTAGGAGGTGGCATATCTAATATAGCTTGAACCTTTTCGGGATCCACCTCTATTCCTTTGGCTGAAATTATGAATCCTAGAAGTTTACCTGAGGTAACTGTTGCCCAAAAATTTCCCTATCATTCCCTTTTTGGCCACGGTCCTTTTCCAAAGAAGTGCTCAAGTGTCGAAAACCTAGTGTGTTTTCTACCTTTTGGTCTGAAAACCTAGTGTGTTTTCGACCTTCTCCTTAAAGTTCTCTATGTTTTTGACCTCCAGTTTGAAAACCCTCTGTGTTTTCAACCTTCAAGTGTGCAACTCCGACCAGGCAGGTCCCAATTCCTCATAGTCATGCAAGTGCAGTGGAGATTCAACGGCTATCGCATAATCTCATAGAATCTTTCGAGCCCATGAGATCATGCGACAATAGTCAGATTAGAATTTCAATAGGTTTGCATTTTTTTGAGTGAGGTGGCATATTTCCCAAGCGTGCTATCGCGACCAGGTGGGTCACAGTTTCTAACATCACTGCGGGGCCAGTCAGCAGTCAAGCAAACAACGAGGTGGCGATCATCGGGTAGCATCTTCCAGTTGGTCGCATGATCGCATGGGATCTTCTGATCCCATGCAACCATGCGACAAGCCGTTAGCGGTTGCAATGGGGTTCAAATAGATAGTTTCAGCGGTGTGGTTTCATGCTTGTTGCATGGTCGCATGCGGCTTCCTAACCGCATGCGACCATGCGACAAGCCTCTAGCGGTCAACGGGTCTTCAGCAGCTGCTGGTGGGTCTGTGGGAGGTGATGTGTCTACTTCTCAGTGGTTGGCTGGCAGTTAGTGAAGGTTGTTATGGGCCTGGTAGCATGTGGCCCTGTAGATGTGAGATCTAGGGTGGTCACATGTTCGCATGGGATCTTTAGATCCCATGCAATCATGTGACCACCATTGGATTCTAAGGGGCATTTCCTGTGGTGTGGTCGTGGGTCCAGCCGAGGTGTTCGGTTCTTGTTGGTCTGTGTGGTTGGTAGTTTGGAGATTTCATGGGGCCATGTGTCTTGCATAGAAATGGTGGATTCAAAGAGCTTGTCGCATGATCACATAAAAGCTTTTGAGCTCATGCGATCATGCGACCAGTGTTTTTTTCAAGGCGGTGCAACTTTGTTGGCGGGTTTTTTTTTTTTGCAGGAGATGGTTGCGAAGCTTGTCGCATGATCGCATGAGGCTTTTTTAGCTAATGCGATCATGTGACCAGTGACATTTTCAAGCAGTGTGGCCAGTTTTGGTGGGTTTTTTTTTTTGTGAGATGGTTGCAGCAGTACGGTAGCTCAAAAAATTGATGTCACCGGGACATTTTCTAGTTGCAGGTTGCAGAGTTGGTGAAGGAGTGTGGGCGGCCGTCAAGGGCCGATTCTTTTTCCCAGCAAGGTATGTTTGTGCATTCATGGCAAGGCCAATTTGCAGAGAGGTTGATGAATCTAGGCTATTGTGTCTGCAAGTTATTTACGATACAAGGATGGGTCTTTTATCTGATCAGTTTTAATGTTGCAGGGATATCTTTTATAATCAGATTTGACTACTAGGGTTGGTTATTAAATTGGAAAATATGTACCCTGGTTAGCTTTTGACTCCTACCTGTGTGCAATGGAGTTTGTATATAACATTTTTTGGAGCCTGTAGTGCTCAGAATTCACCAATTGTAAAAAAAGGAAAGTTTCTTTCCCAAAGGTTATTGAAGGCATTCTTTCTGCCCCTTAACTTTCTGCAATTGTTAAATTTTCATTGATTGTTCAGATATTGCAAAGCATTTTGTGACATTTTTCCTATCCTCATGCCTTCTTATGTGAGTTATCTCTTATTGGATTGAAGTTTATGAATGCTGTCAATAGAAATTGGGGTTCCTGGTCCCTCTCACTTTCTATGATTTTGTGTGTTACTGTGTCTGATCTGATTTAGATGTTTTATGGGTATGCTACAGCCCCTAGTAGTCTTGTCTCATTCCTACACCTAGTTGCAAAGGAGGATGTTTGTTTGCAGGTCATAGGTTGAGTCTTTTATTCAAGCCTTCCTATGAAATACTTATGCAAACCTATCTAGTGAGTGGTGACTTATTAGACCTGATTCTTCCATTGATCTCATCCCTCTATACTAAGATCCAAACCTTAGTTTCGGTGCATCACCTAGTAGGATAGATTTTCTTTCAGTCATTTCCCTTTCCATGTACTCCTTCTATCCCTTTCCCTCAAAAGTTTACTTTCCTGTCTAAGAGCAAATCAGGGTGATTATCCAAGAGGAACCAGCCTAGAACCTGGAGGTTTCATCTCAGTTAGCAAAAGGTCCCACAACCTTGAGATGATTCCGATGTTATACTGGATTATCAAGACCAAGAGAGCTTGAGATCAGAGGCACAAATTCAGTGTATAATAGTAACCCCAAATGCACACTTTTTCAGATTCAATCTTAACTGAAACTGCTCCATTTGATCTAGAATTACTTCCAAATCTTCTAGGTGTGTATCCCTTTTCTTAGACTTGGCCAAGGTATCATCCACATAATCCTCCATATTTTTATGCATCATATCATGAAATATTGTGGTCATAGCTCTTTGGTATGTGGCTCCTGCATTTTTTAATCCAAATGGCATGACATTCCAACAATAGGTTCCCCATGCACATGTGAAGGCTATCTTTTCTTGACCCTTGGGAGCTATTTTTATTTGGTTATAACTGAAAAAACCATCCATTAAAGAGTATATCTCATAGCCCATAGTCATATCCACTATCATGTCTATGTTAGGGAGTGGAAAGTCATCCTTTGGGCAAGCTTTGTTAAGATCTCTGAAGTCTGTGCATACACAAATGGACCCATCATGTTTTGAAATTGGAACAATATTTGCGATCCACTCAACATAGTCGATAGCTCTAATAAATCCTGCTCCTAAGAGCTTTTCTAATTCAGCCTTAACAAGGAGAGCTATGTGAGGATGCATTTTCCTCAACTTCTATTTTACTAGTTTAATTCCTGGTGCTATAGATAAGTGATGCATAATGAGATTAGTGTCAAGCCCTAGCATGTCTGAATATGTCCAAGCAAAATTGATTTTCTTCTTTTGTAAGAACTTTGTGTATGCCTCTTTTTCTTGCACTGATAGAGACTGAGCTAGATGTATCACTTGTGGAGCCTCTTCTGTATTCAAATTTACTAGTTGTGTAGGCTCAATAAGAACTGATGACCTGTCTTGGAAATAACTCGATAGGTTATTAAGTACCCCATCCTTAGGCACCTCAAAAAGGTTTTCACCTTCAGATACGTCTTTTATTTTTAGTATTTTGAGTTCTGACACCGCCACAAAGTGGTTTTCACCATCAGAACCATTTCTCTTTTGTTTCAATTCTTTTATTTTTTGATTGAGGTACTTAATATCCGGCTCTGTCATACTCATTGTAGGTTCACTAGTGGAAGAGACTACGGGTTCAAGAGCATTCAAGTAGCAGGCTATCTCGTAGTCATTGTGAAAAGTGAGGAGCTGAGGCTCTTGACAAAGTTGTGACCAATCAATCAAATGACATTTTACAAGGGGTAGGTCAATGACTGGTTCAACATTATTGATACAAAAGGCATTATCTCTAGTGATCGCACAGTTAGGATCTGTCAAGTCTCCTTCTAAGGTACCTAAATTAGGACTCATCCTACCAAATGAAGCTTCATCCACTAAGGCAATTTGAGGAGTCCAATCCTCTAGTCCTACACTAGGCTCGTTGGTCACATCAAGTTGAGTACTATAGGTATGGACAACATCCATGTCCAAATCAACTGTTTCATCTGAAAGAAAGTCCCACTCGAACTCATGCGAATCTGTTTCTGAATCTCTGCTGGGATGTTTACACCAAGAAGGCTTGGGATGCCTTGATGTAGAAGCTTCAAGATTTTGAAGGGTATCACCTTCTCTGGTGTCTATATTTTCAGTTGTTGAATCATCTGAATCTCCCCAAAGGAGATTGGTGGAAGGCACCCAATCATCCATCATGTCTTGTTGGCTTTGAAGATTAGGTGTATAATCTGAGTCACTGTCACTATCCGTCACAGCTAGGATAGGGACACTTGTCTTATTTTCATGATCAAAGCCTAGGCCAACTGTTGACTTAGTCCTATGACCAAAAAGAGCATGGTTGAGTGGTTCAGCCTTGGCATCTAACCTGTGACTGAGAGGGCCATGAACTGGGTAGCCCATGTTTTTAACCAAAGTATACCCTCTCCCGTAGGTTTTAGGAGATGGCACAAAATTCTCGTTGTGTTGATACTTTTCTTCTCTATATATCCAATCTCTAATGGCTACCTCCTCTTTCTCCTCATGAATAGGTACTGAGGACTCTATAAACTTTCCAAACAAGGTCATAGCTAAGGATGAAGGTTTCCTCTCAGGTGAAGGTTTTCCATAAGACCTAGGTGAGATTGGCATTTTTGTGAAGGAATCCATTTGGTAGTCTCCCATGCTAAGGTCTATGGACTTAAACTTACTCTTACACTTCTCAAGAGTAGTATCAAAATTATCAACCTCTCTATTCAAAGGGACATGAGAGCCAGCTAAATCACATTAATAGATAATGTGGTATCCCCTGGTATGCATACTTCAACTCCATTGTAAGGGAACTTAACACATTGGTGGTAGGTAGATAGAACTTCTTGCATGTCATGAATCCATGGCCTACCCAACAAGATATTATATGCCAAAGGTCCGGCATCAACAATCTGGAACAAAATGTCCTTTTCCATAGGACCGATCCTAATAGGAAGAACAACCAATCCCTTAGAGCTTTGCTCTGCTTCATCATAGGCTTTAATTGTGATCTTCTTCCTAGTGTCAATTATTTTCTCAAAATATCCCAAAGCTTTCAATAGACTCAAAGAGAAAATATTAAGCCCAACACTCCCATCTATTAACATGCACCTAACATGGGTTTTGTGGATCATGACCTCAATATGAAGGGCCAAATTGTGCAGATGACTTAATGCTTTATCGTCCTCTTCTGAAAATGTGAGGTAATGAGGGCTAGCAAGGTGATTGACCATGTTCTAGAATTGATCGACATCTATGTCATTAGGAACATTAGTGGCTCGCAAGGCATCCTCAAGGACACTCCTGTGTCTAGGAGACAATTCTAAGAGCTCAAAAATGGAAATCTACACTGGTGTTCACTGTAACTAATCGACAAGGTTGTAACTCATATCAAGACCAACTGCAGACTTGGGAGGAACACTTTTGGACACTGGTTACTTGGATTTGCTATAACTAGGACCTCCAATGATAATAGGACCTTGGGACTGACTCCTAGTAACAGCATTGAGAGGCTAAGATGACCTTTGAGATTGAGGACCCCTAAGCACAACAATGGGTCCTTCATCAAATATGGGAGGTGAGTGTACATCATAACCATATGGATCTTTCCCCCTCATCATGTTGACATCATTTTCCACAACTTCAAGCATATTGATGACATTTTCTGCAGCTGTATAGGTATAATTGATTGCGGCCTTGCCATTCTTGTTTTTAGAAGTCTCCCCCTTCTCATACTTAGGCAAGGGCTCCTTAAAGGCCTTGTGGTCTGCATTTGTGGTCAACCCATCAACCTGTAATTTCCCAGTCTCAATAAGGTCTTGAACAAGATGTTTAAGTTTAAAACAATTTTCAATGTCATGTCCAATCCCATTGTGGTATACACAGTAAGATTTCTCATTCCACCAATAAGGTTTAGGGTCCGGTATGCGAAACTTTGTAGGATCCTAAGGTTGTGCCAAATTATGAGCAATCAAGGTCTTAAAAATATCTGCATAAGAGTCTCCAAGCTTAGTGAATTGCCTCTTTCCTAACTTAGGTTTATCTTGATACTTGGGCTTGTGCTCTTGATGATCTAAGGATGTCTGCAGCTTCATAGCTTGAACTGCATTAGATAGATTAAGAACTTCTTGTTCCTTAGGTTGTGGAGAGTCAACAACTCTGCCATTGACTACTTGCTTATTTTTGTTCCAATATGAGTTCTTCTTATCCTTATTGTTGTTGTTACTTTGTTTGGCCAAAATACCTTATTCTTTTAGAACATCCTCGATGTGACATGCAGTTTCTACCATAGTGTCAAAAGAATTAAAGACCATTTTTCTAACTTCATATCTTAATTCTGGCACTAGATTGTTCACAATTATATCAATCCTTTCTTCCTTAGGGATAGTCCTAGAATGTTTGGAGCATAAGCGTCTCCACCTTTGTAAAAATGTCACAAAGGGTTCCCCCTGATTTTGTTTTAGCTTGCACAAATCAAGCATGGTGACCGACCTTGATAGATTATATGCAAAGTGCTGTACAAACCTTTGGACAAGTTCTTTGAATGTTTTAACAGGAGGGGTAAGGTTATTAAACCACTCCATAGCTTGGCCTTTAAGGCTCCTTAGGAATAATCTCATAAGGTAGGAGTCCTCATGATGAAATTCAAAGCTCATGATATAGAACTGTAGTACATGGTCATGGGGGTCACCACTACCATCATATTTGTCATATGTGGGGATTTCAACCTTTCTAGGAAAATCTACCATAACCACACTCTTGTCAATGGGATTGGAAAATAAGGAGTCCAATTTGAAGGTATTCTTTGGAGCCATCATTTTCTCCATAGTCTTTTGCATCTTCTTAATCACCTCATCAGTTGAAGGGTTTTGCTTCTTAATTTTTCTGTCCACATCAAAGTTGTATGGGACTTTTGCACCCTTATTGATTAGACTTTCCAAGAATTGATCCTTATTTTTCTCAACATATTTTTCCACATATTGTTGAAATAGTGGTTCTTGTTGCATTCTCATAAAATCATGAGTATCAAAGTTGGCACAACTTCCTCCATGTTGAGAGTCATGATGTGCTCATTGGGAGGGATCTCTTGATAGTCTCGGAGGTGTGTGTCTCCTATAATGTGCATGTTGAGAAGTCCTTCTTCCTCTAGGACTAGGTGATCTTGAAGGGGTCCTTGACCTCCTTCGACTTCTTGGAGTTGCTAAGGGAGTTGATGGTGGAGAGTTGGTTCCACTATTGGTACCCCTATTGTTAAATTGATTGTTGAGTTGTTAGGCAAATATCCTATCTTGTTCCTCTTGGAATGCTTTTCTCTCTATGTCCAAAAAGGCTCATTGTTCCTCTTCTAGAAGCCTAAGTTTTTCTTCTTTTGCAGCTCGTTCATTTTCTGCAGCCTATTTTTCCTGCTCAATTCTTTTTAGCCTCTCACTTGTATATCTTGAAGTTGTTTTTAGTGGGGAACTTGGTCTTGAATGGTTGAACAAGTTAGCTATGTTCACGTGAGCATCATAAGATTGGTTTTTTGGTCCTCATGTTGTGACCGTGCATCTTGATGAGCTTGTGCATAATATCTTCTGGCTCGTTGTTGAGCATCTAGATATCTTGAATTAATAGGAGGTGAGTCAGGTTGATTGCCATCTTCGAATGACATGTTTCTCCTATGTCTTTGAAAAATGTCACCAAGCGATTGATCTATTATTTCTCTTTGTTGTTTGGTCAAGGTATAACTCATATCCATATTTGATGAAAAATGTGCTATAGAGGTACTCAATTCGCTAGGATTACTCTTTGGGTCAAAACAAACCTCAGACTCACTCTTAGGGGATTGGTAAAAAATGGGCTCTTTTCCTTTTCATTGTTGACGAGTCTTAACTAAGGGTAACTGATTAAAGACAACCAGGGGTCATTTCCCTTGATTCACTTGGTACCTTGTTGTAACTGACATGAAAGAACAAGATTCTTGATGATAAGGTGACCTCTCAAAGTGTCAACACCAAACTAGGATAATCAAAGTTCTCTAATGTCCAAAAAAAAGAGATGGTAAGATAGAAATTGCAAAAGGCATTACCAACACTGTCAAAGAGGTGCTTAAATCAAAGGATCAATATCCTTGCACGTTTGAACCAATAGGATGGACTTAGCCAAATTGTATAATTAAAATTGAATTTGAATGGAAATGATTTGGACAAAAAGAGTACTAAAATTCTCCAAGAATGTTACTAACAACTCTAGAGATGTACTTTCTCAATAGGAATAATCTTCTAACCTGACAATTCTTCCCAAGGTGACTTGGTAAATCAAATGACACTACCCCTAGGGGGCTAAAAATAGAATCTCAGAGTAAAGACAGGCTTCCAACGACAAGATAAGTTACCTTCCTAAAGACCTAGCCAACTAAAAGCAACTATGAAATAATTGAAACCAAGTATACAGCAGAAAATTCTCAAGCGACACTCTTCAGGCAAACAATGCACCACTTTAAGACCAAGCACCACTTCATGCCACACCAGGCGACACTTTCTAGGCTATTAGTGCACCACTTTCTGGGTAAGCAGGGTGACAATCATGTAGGGACAAACTGTCGCACGATAGTTCTTAGAACAGGGTGCGATAGCTTTTCAGTATTCCGTGACTCTTTGACCAATGAAGTGTAAAATCTCAATTTTGGGGCTGTTTGTTCAAAAATTTTAGTTTGAGGGTTGATGTTTTCGATCTCAATCACAATATCAGTAGAAATTTGATAGGCTTGCAAATAGTAAGGGATCAAACATGTCTTAAAACACTTGAAACAAGGGCAAAAGCAACCTTGCCAAGACAAACACTTGTGATATCAAAAATTGAAAAACCTTACGAGTGCTACCGAGATGTTTGATGTTTGAGAACATTTACATGAGTATAGCACAATGATAACACTTCGAGCACTTTCTATCCTAAAAAGACAAGGCTCAATACTTAACAACTTGGCCCACAACTTGATTCTCCATTGCCTCACACAAAGTGGTTGCCCACAATAGATATTGGCTTTTTCATGGAAGTGCCAAAGACACAACCAAAGGAACACATATGGTGAGTAGTCTTGGGGTGATCTGGGTTATTCCACTTGGATCAATCCTTGCACCAAGAAGCTAAGTGGAAAAATAGGGTGGCTTCTAACTATGGTTCTTAATAAGGGCTTCCATTCGTAGTACCCCTCTTGCTCCCCAAAGGGACTCCTTACCTTGTGGCAAGTAACGGACCTCGCAGCCTCAAGAGTACCTTAAGCATTCTTGCTCAATATTTTCCTCATGGTCACAATCCCATAAGTACTCACATCAAGCAAAGACAAGCACTACATCTACCAAGGTTTTGTGTCCTTGATAGCCTTGAGTTTATAGTGGGTCAGAATAGCCAGAAATAAGCTTGTCCCCACTTGGGTTGTTCCTCTTGATTTCTTAAGAGAAGGCCCGCTAAAAGATTCTAAAGATCTAAACAAAAAGTGGATCAACTTATAAGATTCAAGGATTTTGTTTCACCACAAGGGTGAAGAACATACTCCTTTATCTCAAAGCTTTCTCCCAAACACACCAAGAAGAGGTTCAATTACCCTCTTGCTTTCAAAATCCAAAGATGGGTCAAGATTTTTTGGTTCATCACAAGGGTGAAGAGCATACTTCTCCTACCACCCAAGAATTCCTACAACAAGATATTATGTTCCTATGAAATGAAACAACTAGTAATTTCCACACTTGAAAATGAAATAAACAACAAGCACTTGATTGGGTTTATATGCTTTTGGGCAGCCCTACAAAAATCGTTAGTAGCCCTTGTGCATTTGAAGCTTTGACATGTGTTCTTTTGGCAAAATATTTCAAGCAAATTTACCTACAACCACAACTCGTCAGGCCCACAAGGTTAGAAAAATCTCAAAATCTAAATGAAGTATGCAAGATTCTAAGTGAAACATGCAAGTTAATTCTATCTGATTGCAGCAAATAAAAATAGCAAACTGATTAAGTCTAGATTCGGCCAAAAAGGTCTAAAAATAGCTCACTGTTGGTACAGGTGACATTATAATCAGTAGGATTGTCACGTGACACTTCTCTACATAATAGTACAATAGTTTAGCCTGATGCGATAGTGCACCTTATCTGCAGGTGACAGGATACAAGACATAGTGCGACACTTTCTGCCAAACAGTGTGACACTTTTCACTGGTAAAGTATCGTGCTACTATACAAGAAACTATTGCATGACACTAGTGAAAGATGTCGTATGACACTCTGAGACAAAAAACCAGAGACCAAAAAAATAAGCTAAAAATTGATGAAAATTTAACGGAAATGTAGAAAATAAAGGACAAAACACTAATGTTCTACCCCGCAGTTGGCGCCAAAAATGTACACACAAAGTAGTGCACTTCTATGAATCATTACAATCAAGAACACTCAAGAATGAGGTCTCAAAAATTGATCCATATCTCTCTATGTATGGAGTTGCAAGATTTAAAATTGCTCTCAACTAGAGCTAATAGGCTTAATGACCTTGCTAGTCAACCACACAATGAGAGATTCAAATGAAGACAAGGGCAAGAGTGTCAATATCTCCAAGAATCAAATAAAATGCAATGCAAGTAAGCTAATAATGAAGATGCAAATATGAAAGCTATGCTATGAAAATGAAAGTACAATCTAAACTATAAAATGGAAATAGCAAGTGTTACAATCCTTCCTATTAAACTAGATGAGTTATTCTAAAGCATGAAAGAAAATCTAAAACTATGAAAACATGAAATATAGCTACTATGCAAGAATGAAAACTAAAATATGAAGCAATGAAGAAAGCCAAGATGTGATGCAACAATGATCTCCAAAAAGCTTCAAAGTCTTCAAGAATTCCTGCAGCATAAAGTTAGCATAAAAGTGAATGACCTAGAATGAGGAAGAGAGCTCTTCTTTTATAGGAAATGAGGAGAAATGGACCATGGAGATTAAGAGGCAAAAGACTTAATCAAGGGTGGAGCTTGAAAGAGGAGCAATCCATGTGCACAAGTATCCTCCAATGAGAAAATAAGAGTTGACTTTTGTGTCCATATGAGACAAAAAGTACTTTTTCCCCTTTTTATAAAATAGGAATAATGCTTTATTTGTGCAACTTACGATAAGAGGAAAAGTGGGGGCTTTTTATTTATTAAAAGGGGAGGAAATATTCCTTTTCATAAATAAAGACTTAGGATAAAAATGGTTATCCCAAGGCAAATAATCAAAAATGATAAAATAGGATTTGATCAAGGAAATTGATATAATTGAAAAATGTTGATTTTTGAAAATATTGACTCAGGGATTTGATAATTGCAAGAATGGGGCCCAAAGTCTAGGCGACCATTTTAGGGTTCATACACACAATAGTAAAATAGACTCACATGAATATGAGTGGGACTCATTATTAGATGCTACAATGTAAATTTAAGTTGATGTCATACATAGATATGCTCTTGCTACAAATTTTGAAAGAGGAGAAATCTCAAATTCTTAGGATCAAGTTGACGATGAAGATCCTTTTAATCCTTCTATGGAAATCATTCATATGGCTCCTAGGCCATCTAATCATAATCCAAGAAGCACTTCAACTACTCAATAAAATCATGGGTATATAAGACCTCATCCTATGATAGATTCATGGAACTTAGGAAGGTCTAGGATTGAGATGGTTCCTATTCATGCACTTTTACCACAAGAAGAGGGACTTAGTTCTTGAGATAGGTTGTCTGGGTTAGATTCACATAATACTTCTCTAAAATCTATTGACTCTTCTAGGACAACTCATGATCAACAACGCTCTATGGAGGATAACTTTCTTGATCTCTCTAATTCATGAATGAATGATGAGGACGATACCGGTGTCTTTGCACTTGAACCTGCTAAACCTTTATCCCTCATCCTTCCTAAATTAAGTGGTTGGACCACTTCCTATCCATCCCTCCATCTAAACCTATCATATCAGCCTCATTCATCCATAATTCTTGAGCCTTTCAGAAGCAATTTGGATGTGCAATATAAAAATTAGAAATACAAGAATACACCTAGATACAAAGATCACCATGTCCTATCTAATCAACTTGTGACTTCAAAGACAAAATCAATATTCAAGAGACCACAAAGGCTCTCCAAGAAAAGAAGAAAATTATAGAAAATATGGATTCCAAAATCCATCATAAAAGAATTGCAATCAAAAGCATCTCAAAGTCAAGAAAAATTAAAGGCTATGTAGATTCCTAAGTCTCTCTTCAAAGACTTGGATATAAAATCAAAGTCAATGTTGCCATTCTAGCTTCCATCTCCTTCATATGACTTACTTCACTCCCAAACTCTCTACACAATCATTACCTCTCATACCTTATGTTACTCTCCACTTCATCATAACCTTCCAAGAAGTGCACACTAGTATCTACTCATCACTAATGACTTGTTTAAGAGAAGTCTAGATGGTAATCTCCCTAGGCATCTATAACATGAGGTATCTGACAAAGTGTTAAGGGAGATCTATGAGAGTATTTGTGGATCTCACTTGAATGATCTTTCCTTGACTATGAAACTCTTGATAGTTGGATACTATTGGTTGGATCCTTCTATCATTACTACAGCATCATATTCTAAAGCTTATCAATTGGCTACTTCAAATGGTAATTTTCTCAAAGAGCCTCTCAACACTCTCCACCTATAGCAACTCTACAGCTAAACATTATGTTCCCTTGTACTACAATCTATGATCTTGAAAAAATTCTAAAAATCATATAAAGTCTTGAAAAAAATTCTAAAAAGCATATAAAGTCCTGAAAAAATTCTAAAAATTGTAAAACGTCTTGAAAAAAATGGTCATCCTAGTGAAAACCTGGAAACAGGCACCTTGATGTATCTACAAAAAAAAAAGACCAAAAAAATTAGAAAAAAAAAGGTGCCTTGGTGAAAACCTGGAAACAGGCACCTTGGTAGCAAAAATAAAAATAATCCCAAGTGGTGAAAGCCTAGCAAAAAGGCGTCACTTGTAATCAATGCTCCTTCGATCAACACATGGTTGAGTTCTTCTCTCCTTCCATCCATCTCGATTTGTGTTTCCTTGTGTTTTCATGGGTTGGAACTAGTCTTAGTCTTGTCCTTGGTTCTTGTCTATTGTCTAGGGGATATTGTACGCCTATCTGAGCTATCAACACTTTTTCACTTTGTCGCCCTCTTGAGCTTAACTTGAGTCAGTTTATCAGTCCTTCCTAGTGGATAATTTATGACTGACACTACTTGGTGTTTTTCAACACCCTAATCCTTTAGTGTTTCTTAACATTACCAATTGGACATCATTGTGTTTCTTAACACATATCAAATCTTGCGCTATTCACTGCGCACTTACACTTTGACACTAGCACAAAGGTGTTTCCTTAACTTACATCCTAGAAAACTAAAAACAATTGAGATATGTTGAATTATTTTCTTGTGTGTTGTTTTTTATCATTGATTTTTTACTTTCTATGTCTTCTATGGTCGCTCGACAATGTCTTCTTGACTACAGATTTACGACTGGGGACATAACATGTTTTCTTTGATTTTTTCTTAAAGAGTGATTTCAATAATCCTAAGGTGGTCTAATAAAGTGGGTGTCTGTGGTAAGATCCTCAATCATGATTGGAATTTCACACATACCTTGACCCTCTTTATTCAGACACTAAGGTAAGGTTGGAATTATCTCCTTGTCTATTACTTGTGTGTAGCACATATGGCGACTCTCCTGGTTATCTTGGTTGCTTGTGCCTTGATGCAGGTGTTTTGTTACAACATTAACTTGGAAACCATGTTCAGGTCATCTCGATGCTTATGTCTTGATGCTTATGTTTGTTTCCTACATCTTATTCAATAAGGTCGTATTCATATTTTCACAGTTTCTCTCACACCAATGAAGGTTGTACTGACCTCCGATGTCCCAAATGTTCAAATGATGAAAACTAATGATTATAGGATTAGTGACTTGACTACTCTAATGTCTTAGGTTGCATTTTATTCTAGGGTTGCATCTAGCTTTTCATTTCTAGTTCCCTTGAGCTATGCTTTCTTTTCTTCCTTCATTTCTCACCATTGAGGCATTTGACTGCAAATCCTTCTTTTTGATCCTCTTTCAGGATCAAAATCAAAATTCCAAATCTTCTAAGGCAGTTGATTATTGACACTATCACTTCTTTCTCACTCTCACCTTTCTTTTCTTAGATCTTATGAAGCTGATCTTCGCCCCTTGTACCTCATTTCCATTTTGATCATGAGGGGGTATGATAATATAGAAAATCTTTTCGTCAATCAAATCTCCTAATCTGCAAATCTAGTAATCAAACCAAATCTTAAATTGATCAAGTCAACCAGGACTAAAACATCATCGCTCAGGGCATCTAAGCTTCATCGCTTCATATCAAGTTGGGATTCTCCACTTATCCTTTTTGAAAGAGTGTTCTCATCGCTTCATATTAGTGCACTCGAATAGGCCTCTTTTTTATCTCTTGGGGCATATCAGGTTCATCAAGACCCATATCAATCTGGTATTGTCTCTCAGATGATTATCTATCTCAATCCCCTTGGATAGATATTTAGTCTCATCACTTCATATCAGGATGGGTGCTCTTGTCTTGCTTATTGTTCTTCATTCAACCAAGTTCAAAGTCAGATCTCTATCATCTATCTTAGACATAATCATTCTTTGACTCAATGTGTTCCCAGATAGCTCACACATTAGTCAAAGAGGGGCAAATTTAATCACCTAAAATTGGTCTAGTAGAACTTGAGCCCCCTTTCGATCAAATTGCCTCAAATCAAATCCTAAATCTCAAAGGCATATTTACTAGATGTAATTATGTAGATTAACTCTTAAAATCCCCTTTGCATAATTAAATCAAAAATATCATATCAATCTTATACTATGGTCTAATTTATATAGCTTGCATATTTATTTAATTTCTAAAACATTATTTTTAATATAAAGTTCCTATACTTTTTATTAAAAGAACACATTTACATGTGTACACCCACTTAATCTTGATTAATTAGCAATTAAAGGGTATTTGTGCTTTCAAATTTCTATTTTGTCTTATTCTACCTAACATTTATTTTGCCTCTTAATCGTCACCACTCAGTTCTACCTAACCTTGCATCTCGTTGCATCTCTTTTTGCCTCTTCATCATAGCCACTCATTACTTTGCCTATTAATCTCCACCCTCTATTCTTGAGGCAATTCCTTTAAAAGGAAGCTCTTCCTTGGCTCAAGGGTCCACTCTTTTGCATTCTAGGTCCCAATCTTGATCATTTTACATTCTAGCTTTCTTGCTTTCTTAGAATAGTCTTGCTAATTTAAATTCTTAACTCTTATTTTCTCTCATTTCTTAGCTTAGCTTCATTTATAGCTTAATCTTTCATTGTTATCCTAGTTTCCTTTCTTTCATTGCTTCAATATTATAGCTATTGAATCTTCGTTCTAGAATACTAGTTGCTTGTATACATTCTTAGCTCAATCTCTCATTCTTAGCTTGCATTCTTAGCTTCTTAGCTTCATTCTTAGCTTTGAAACTTCTATTTTGGAGTAGTCAAGTCACTAATCCTCTATGCCAATTAGATGAGCATCATGAGAAGGATTAAGCTAGCTTCAACTAGGAATCTATGAGCCTCTTCTTGAGATTTCCTCTTCCATGGATTCTCTCAATTCTAATGGTTCATAAAAGTGTGTCACACTTTTGATCACACATAACATACCTAGAAAAGCAATTCATGCAGCTTATGAGATTGTGAAATTGGGAAAGAGATATGATCACCTAACTAAAATGATGAGGTCACAACTATTGGTAAATTTGAAGAGGATACAACCTAACAAGAAGCCGAAAATGAAGTATGGTTCTTTATTGGTATGTATATTTTTCTATGTATAGAATTTCTTTCCTGGAATTGGTAAGATTGTTTTGAACACTGATAGACCAACACTATATCAAATGAATGAGTATATATATCACTTAGGAGAAGAGTTTAACACAATTATGTGGGGTTATATCAAATAATTTTAATTGAGGATTCATAAGAGGTTTAGGATCCCTCCATCTATTGTTGAGAAACACAAAGATACTATTTATTTCTTAGTTGACACCAATACATGTAAGATGCACGTATTAGAACTTGGGACTTCGTGGGTTCCATCAATGGGATATGAAGTAAGAGAGGAAGTTCTCATACTAAATTTTGATTACCTATTGAGCCTAGACAATAAAAAAGGTGCTAAAATATTTGGGACATATGAAAAAGCATACAAGAGAATAACTCTAGACCTGAAGAAACCTATAATTGAGAGAAAAGCCAAGAAATTGTTAGATAACTTGGAAAAGAAATATGGACTAGGAGAGGAGAGAAGTTTCATTTTTTATAAACCTAAATTTATTTATGATGTTCATTCCAAGAAAAAGAGTAAGACTAATAAATCTTCAGGTATGCCTTCCCTACCTACAATAGGAGAAAATGTCAAAGTTGAGGAGCAACATGCTAAAGAAAAGGAAGTTGAGATCACTCAACCACAGAAAACATGCACTACAACTATTGAACCTAAGACCTATCAAAAGAGGAAAAATATGTGCCAATCTAAGAATTATCCTAGTAGTAAAAGGAACAAGAAAACTAAAGTTGATGAAGAAAGGGAAGATTCATAGAGAGAGGTAATTGACTTAGGTAAGAAAATTGGAAGGACAACTGTCAAAATACCTAAGAAAGTCATAGAACTTGTTGAAGGTATAAAGGAACATGGTCTTGTAGGAAATATAAGCAATGATATATTTACTAAATTATTTGATGATGACAATAAATTTAGTGAAGAAGCTTTAGTATTTCATTTTCACAAATTCAAGAAATGTCCAAAAGATCTTAAGAATCATGTACTTGTTGAATTATTTGAAACACTAAATGTAAGATGGGAATCTACATCCCAACATGAAGAACATACTAGAATGAAAATTTTAATGGATATATACCATTAATGACAACAAATGATGTAGAAATAACAATGGAGAAGTACAAAGATAAATTCAAAAGTAGAAACATGAAAACTATGTTACTTGGAGATATTGAGAAGGAAGTATAAGATGAAATGATTCAAATCAGAAAAATGATTTTCAACTTAGACCAACCTCAATCACATGATAAAGTTGGACCATCACAGGTTGATGATAAATTTATAGTTGATGATTTTATTGGTGACATGGCAGGTCATAATGTAAGAACTGAAATGAATCTCATCATGGATCAAATTAATGAGGTTATAGAAAAATCCACCACCGATCCAGAAGTAATCCACTTTAAAGATGAACCACTTGAATCACTACTTATTGTAAACCCAATTGAGAAACAAGCTACTATTGTTGACACTGAGATAAAATAGAGTGATGAAGTAGAGAAATGAAAAAATGATGAACAAGTAATAGAGGCTACATGACAGCCAATGGATTCAAATGTAACACCACAAAATACATCAGAATAACCCCAGGAATAACAAAAGGTTACAAGTGAACAAGGACACACAAACAAAGAGGCTGAGTAGCAACCATAACAAGAGAAAACAAAGGAAGAATTAAATAAGGAATGGAAAAAACAAATTGAACATAAGAAGGATGAAGGTGAGACTACACAGGGAAACACCCCTAGTAGTTCTCAAGAAGTCACAAAGGACATAGGTGTAGAGAAGAAGAGAAAAATAAATGTAAATGATGAAGATGATCTTGAGTTTGAAATATTGAAGAAGGATCCCAAAAAGATGAAGTACAAGGAAACACTACTTTATGCTTATAAATTAGCAAAAAATGATGAAAAAGATAGAGAAAAGAGGAAGCAACAAAAGAGAAGAGTACTGAGGAAAACAACTACCTTACTGTTACACTTAATAGTTGATGTGCAAATTGATGGTGATGAGCCATTGATTGATCAACTTAAGACACTAATTGATGAAATTACTACCTCATAACATGACTTAGAAGAGAAGATAGCTATAAGAGAAGAAAAGAGGTTAGAAAGAGAAATCATGGAGAAAACCTTGAAGAAGATTTCCATTGTCAAAGTCTCAATACTTGAGATGGTAAAATAAATGAAGAATGCATTGATAGAAGCTAGTAAGATGCTTGGTAAAATATCTATTCTTTCAAACTTTACTACTAAGCTAATGGGAAAGCTAGCCAATCTTGAAACTAAAAAGGCTACAACTTTGAGAAAGATAGATCCACTCAATTCATCTATGATGGAGCACACAGAGTCAATGAGGGACATATTATTTCAAGAAAGAGAGCTTAAGGTAGAAGAAGATAGAATAAGGATAACTCTACTGGAGTTATATGGTATTCAGACCCCTCACATGGATATCATGCAAGCATATTTAAATAAAAATGAATAATTTATTGTCACACTGGAGATGAGTACCGTGGACAACATGGAGGAGCTAGCCTCTTATATACATGGTCAACATATTTCCCTGAAAACATTGAAAGAATCATAGGAGCATTTACTAGCTAGTACAAAGGAAAAATTCAAGTTTGTGTTTGACAAATTATGAAGCGGTAAGCACACTTGTAAATATCATTTTGGTTATAGTCTTTGACATTGATTGTTAAAAAAGGGGGAGTAGTGTGATATAGATTACTAAGTTACTTAGCTAAAGAAAAAGGGGGAGTTGTGTATTGGAATTGAAAATTTTTGGAGTTGTAATTTTTTTCCATCAATGCCAATGGGAGATAATGTTGATTAAAGAATCATAATGAGGTCATTGATGATGATTTTGGAAAGTATGGTTGTCATTTTTGGAAAACCAATACATAGGTAAGAAGGTTTTACCCATTAGTAAAATAGGTTACACAATAGGTAAACCATTATACCCATCAGTTAATTACACTATTGGTAAAGGATAGATGGGTAAAGGGAACAGGTAAAAACCTATCATAAAATAGGACAAGTCAACATGTAAAGAAAAGAGGTGTAGAGGAAAAGGTTTTCTATCAATAAACTAGCATATATTAGTATACAAGGATGCAAGTGGGGAAAAGGGAACACTAGTGATATAAGAAAACAAGTAAATGGGTGAAGTGGTGAACTACCTACCAGTCAAACAACAAATAGGTGAAAGACAAACAGTTTTCTAAAATTGATTAAACCATTCATAATGGAAGAAGATTCATTATACCTAGTACTACATAGATTAGAGAGTCAATAGAAATGGTTCAAGGTACAATTGGAAAATAATATTAAAGAAATATCACACCTAGGGATTGAAAAACTCAATCAAATCCAATTGATGTGATGAAAGATTTAGGATTTCTACACATTAATTAAGATTGTAATAACACATTTTGAGATTGGAAATCCTAAAATGGTCTTACATTTGGAGGTGGACATTGTATAAGAAGAACATAATTGGTAATGAATAAGAGAGTTGAAGGAAGTTCATAAGAGTTAGAAGTTGAAAACAATTGGTGCAGAATCAAGGTGCAATCACAAAATTGATATCAAAAAAGTTACAGAAGGATTGAATGCACAAATACATAACTTAAAGGATTTGATCTATTAGATATTGTTATTGCATAGGTGGTGATTAAGACATGTAATATGTTTAATCACTATGTTACTGAATGGGCACTCATGTTGTTGTCATTTGTGTTTTGTCACTGATGTCAACATATTCTTTTATGAAGGAACCAGACTGGTAATCACAGTGTACGGTTAGTGTACAGATGTTTTAGATGCTACAAAGTTAGATGAGAGTTTAGGTGGATGTTGTGATCTTATATCTATTATCACATCATTAAGTATTGCATATTAAGAGAGTTACAGCTATTTTGGTAAAGACTGGTCACTGGACTATGATAGTGAGAATTGACAGAGTTAGTCTCTGAGTTTTTGATATATCTTTCAGAGGGATTGGATTCAAGGTATGCAAACTTGAAGGATGATGGAAGAGGTACTAATGGATGTTCATGGGTTAGCACAAGGTATGGAGTGATTGGTGATGTCATCTTTGGTGTGTGCTCTGGCGATGGCTTATTCTGAAGCCAACTCAAGGAATGAAGCGTGTGTTTTGTTTGGCAAGCACAAATCAAGGATGTCGGTCCTTAATTGTTGTAATGTAATCATTTTAAATTTTTTATAGATACTATGTTTATCTTAGCAAGGGTTTATGTAATTATTTGTAATTAGGAAATCCTTATGGGCTAACCTGATCTTGGTAAATTGTAATAAGGTATAAATGAAAGGTCTTTTCCTTGGAAAAGATATGGATGCAATATGCGTGATATAATGAGGTTGTTAAAGTTGCGAACTTGTGTCTATTGTATGTAGAGCAGAGGATTACTAGTGGATTTCATTGTAATTGATCAAGCAAAGACAAGTTGCTGGCAAACAGTTCAAAAGATTGTGTATTTCTTCATATACACCTATTGCAAACTAGTGAGTTTTGAAGGTGGATTTAACCTTCTTTGGGCAGTGAGACCTCTATTGTTCTTGACTCATAATAGGGTTTGTCCTCTAACAAGGACTATGTACTGTAATGTTTCAATAAGCTCCTAACAGGGCTATATCTTCTAACAAGGATTACTATACTCTCAGTACATCATTTGTGGGTGCTAATTCCCACTGGGGTTTTTACCTTTAATAGGGTTTCCCCGAAACCAAAATATTATGTTATTATGTTGGCATTCATTGTGTTCATTAGATCTGATATTAATGAGCTTAAAGTTTAAAGTTTAAAATTCTATCATACAACTGATTCACCCCCCCTCTCAGTTGTATTGTAGACTGTTATTACTAACAATTGGTATCAGAGCTTGTAGTCCTCAGAGAGAAAGCTTAACATCTTGAGGTGATCTTGGAAATTGAATTCTATAGGAAGAAAAGTCCTAAGTTTGATCCTGAAAACTTCGACAGTTGGAAAAACAAGATGCGAACACATCTGCTATGTATGGGCATAGACTACTAGATGATTGTGAAGAAGAAGGAATCTCTGAAGGCTGAGAATGACTTGGAAATAGCCGATGATGATGAAAAGAAGTTATTTTCATGCCACATGGTGGCAAGAGAAGCATTGATCAGCGCACTATCTGAGGGTGAATTTACTAAAATTAAAGATCTAGATTTGGCACATGAAATTTGGAATAGACTAGAGGCACTCTATGAAGGAGACAAGTATACCAAACAAGAAAAATTGCAAAACTAGAAGACAAAGATGGAGAAGCTGCAAATGAATGAAGATGTTCAAAAGAATTAGATCCTATGTTCAAAGGGTTGCAAAAGCTGTAGTTGGAATTAGAAATTGTGGAGGTACTTATGATGAAGATGAAGTCATTGCAAAGATTCTCAGATCTCTAACTCCTACTTACAAATTCAAGGCAATGTCAATTCAAGAAACTATACCCCTGACTCCAAACTTTAGCAGAGAGATGTTGATTGCAAAGATAACTACCTTTGAAGCTGTGGAATTAGGAGAAGCTACACCTAAAGTTGAATCTTCATTTAGGGCATCCGCACACAAGAAAGTATCTGCACTTCCAAGCACAAGCAAAGAAGACCTGAAAGAAGAGCTTGGTGAGTATGCTAAGGAATGGGAGAAGATAATGGAAGAAGAAAAGAAGATGGAAGAACTTGTTGCACTGATTGCTAGAAGAGAGAAAAGAGGTAAGGGCAAATTTGAAGGAAAATTACCTTTGAAATTTTTTTCATGCAATAAGATAGGTCATTTTGCATCTAAGTGTCCTACAAGAGTTCCTAAATACAAACCTGATTATGCAAAGATTAGAAGAGACAAAGAATGTTATTATGCTAGTGAAGGAATCTCTTATGATGATGATTTAGACAATGAAGATATTGGATTTGTTTCTATTAAAGATGAACCAGTTCATGAAGAAAAAGCTTTAGTATCTCATGTTGATAAGAAAAATGAATGGATAATTGACAGTGGATATTCTCATCACATGACTGGTGATAA
Source organism: Chamaecyparis obtusa (assembly GCA_027943335.1). Lineage (NCBI taxonomy): Eukaryota > Viridiplantae > Streptophyta > Pinopsida > Cupressales > Cupressaceae > Chamaecyparis > Chamaecyparis obtusa. The sequence continues at coordinate 2,278,724 of BSBK01000530.1, forward strand.
GAATAAATTTGTTAAATTATTAAATTATGATGGAGGTGTTGTAAGGTTTGGGGACAATCTCCCAAAGTCCATCATAGGAGTTGGTTCCATCACTCTGGATGGAAAGACTAATACAGACAATGTACTACTAGTTGAAGGATTGAAGCATAACGTGTTGAGTGTTGGACAGTTAATGGAATTGTTATAGTACTGATTCACATGCCCCCCCCCTCTTAGTACCTATTATTTCCAACATGTAGATCACATTGTCGTTATTTTAATAAGTGTAACCTACCTTATTTTATTTTAACTTAGAAGATTCTCTCATTTAATACTTATTAAAAGACTCTTTAAAGGCCTTATGATCTGTGTTCGTTTGAGGAGGATCAATCACAGTAGTTGCATTATCAATTAAAACCTAGATTAAATGCTTAGGTTTCATGTAGTCATTAGTCTTATGGCCTTTTTAATTATGATGCTATTCATGATAGTGGTTATCTTTCCACCACTTAGGCTTGATCTCAAGATCATAAGGCTTTGAGTTACCTCGAAATGTGATTATATTATTAGCCAAAAGTATTTTCAAGGCATTCTCAAGTGACTCTCCAAGTGGAGTGAAGTCTTGATTAGGCCTAAGAATCCAAGGTCTATCTCTATTACCCTCAAGTTTAGAGCTTGATTGAGTAATCTTATTAGGTTTTTTTGCTTGAATACTAGTGGAGAGATTAAATGGTGGTTCTTTGGGTTTACTAGAAGTAGATGCGGAAGTTGTACCCACAATTCTATTATTGAAAAAATCCTTAGTCTTAGTCCAAAATTTACGCTTATCCTTGTTGTGATGATGAGGAAGATTTATAGTCTTTATGTTGCAGGTTAATCTCTCCCTTCCTCACAAGGAGGTCTTAAATGCTAATAGAGGCTTCAACCAATTTATCAAAAGAGCTATGAGTTTGTATTTTCAAAGCATAGTTCATTTATGGGACCAGGGTGTTTATAAATATGTCAATTTTTTTGGTCTCATGAATTTGACGAGGGTACCTAGAAAACATCCTTTGCCACCTCTGAAGGAAGGTAATGAAGGGCTCTCCAAGACGTTGCTTTGTGTTGCATAGGTCAAGCATGGTAACAGGGTGGGAGATATTGTAAGAGTATTTCTTGATGAACTTGTGAAAAAGTTCATCGAAGGTTTTGATGCCAGGGTCAAGCAAAGTGAACTAGCTCATATCTTGGCCACCAAGACTCTGAGGAAAGAGTCTCGTGGGGTAGCTCTATTCATGCATGAACTTCATGCTGAGAGTGAAAAATTCTCTCACATGATCCTGGGGATCTCTTTTTCCATCGTATTTTTTGTATTTAGAAATTTCCACCTTGGGTGGGAAGGGTGGGATATAGAGGCCTTTTTCAAGGGGGAAAGGATATATAGCTTCAAGAGAATACTTGTTGGATGGTTGGTCCTTTTCCTTTCTAAGTTGTGAGAGCTCACAGCGCAAGTCTTGGAGTTGTTTGTTGAGAAATGTAAGAAGAGACTCTTTATCTTTTTGTATCAAGCAATCCACGTCAAAATGGGGAGGAAGCTTTACACCCATAGATGCAAGGTGCATATTAAAGTATCTATCTTTATCCTAATTCATAATAGCTTGCATCACCTTATGGAAGTGTTTATCTTCTTGGTATTTTCTAGTTTCCTCTTCTATGGGTTTTTTGTCTCAAGAAGACTCATAATCATTCTTATTATGGTCACTCCAATCATATCTATGCATGTTGGTTTGATCATGGAAACTAGTGTAGAGTTATAGATCCTTAAGGTTGATAATTCATTGATAAATAGTAGTCTTGATAGGGATTTTATGCAAAATTTCCCCAAAAGAGGAAGGTCCAAGGATATCATCAATAGCCTTCCCTTTTGAATAAATTGTATCCTTTTGGTAATGGTTATGAGTTATAACTGGCATGGAAAAGATAAGATTAAAAATATGATAGTAACAAGGTTACTATTGTAGTGTTGAAAGATCTAAGTAATGATAGCTCTATCTCAAGGATAGGTACTAGATAGAAAAGGCAGTTGAAACATCGTGCAAGGTATCAAGAATGAGGCTTAAATGCCTACTAGGTGATACTTGTGACCAAGTTGATGTAGCTAGAAGAACTGAATACAAGGTACCAAGAATGAGACTTGAATGCTTATTGAGAGATACTTGTGACAAAGTTGAGAAAAGTTTGATTTTAATAGGATAGTTATGAGACAAAAGCTAGAACATTTTGAAGATCTCTTCAGCAAGAGCCAAGATAAAATAAATCACAATAAAATTACCAATCAGTTTAAGAGAACTAGTTTTAGATGTGTAGGGCTAACCCAAATGACAAGAAGGCTATGAGAAAACTAGACTACACAAGATGTCAAGACTTTCAAATTTAGGTCTAATAACCAATCAAATACAAGATCGTACGATAAAATCCAACACTAGGTGTGATGAAACTCTCAATGGCATGTGATAATATGGTGAGGGTATACTTTTCATACGATGGAACTCAGAAAAGGATGAAACAAAAGATAGAAATTATAGAATAAATCACTCATTTCGTTCGATGAAATGTCAAGCAAAATAGTAGAAAGGACAATTTGCCACTATTTTTTAAAAGCTTGACCAATCTGGATAGTTTGACTTTGGATATGGTGAAAAAATCAAAGTGTTTCTAAACCAATTTTCAATATTCATAGTGAAAGCAATAGTGTGAGAAAACAGTAGTCTTCAAACAATCCAACAAGGGACAAAGCAACCTTGTGGATATAAGCACTTGTGAGGTCTAAAGTTTTGTTGCAATAATCCAAGAATGTCAAGTGTGTGTTCACATAGATTTCCATGGTTCTCAACACAATCAAATACACTTCAATCAAGATCTACCTAAGGAATTGGCTAGCATCAAAACCTTTTCCCACAACTTGGTATTCCTTCACCTCACACAAAGTGATATTAGCTTTTCCAAGGACTATGCACATTATCGATCAAAAGAAGAGTCACAATACTCATATTGCAAAGGCTCCCAAATTCCACATTCATACTTTAAGGCATCCAAGGGAATACATATGGTGAGTGTAAATCTTCAAGTGATCCGAGTAATCCACTTGGATCAATCCTTTCACAAAGATTATGATACTTTTGGTGGTAAGTTGGGTAGCTTCTTACCTATACTATCTAGTAAGGGCATTTGTTCACATCTATCCCTTGTAGTTCTGCAAGAGGAATTGAGGCCTATAGCTCTACAAATACTTCAAGTAAGGTAGTCTTGCAAGCAAGATTGAGACTTTTCGGCCCTACATATTAACCTTGTGTGTGTTCTTATAGACAAAGGAATGACTCAACACAGTTAATAGCTATGACTTTGAGTCTTTAACCTTCAAGGAAAAGATCTTATAGGGGGTTGGAATTTTTCTTTGTCCCACTTCGGTCGTTCCCACGAGATTTTTCCCTCAATAGCAGGTCATCTAAAGGTGAAATAAAAAATGAAAATAGATAGCAAGAGTAATGTTTGGTTTTTTTACTCTACCTCAAAGAGGAGAAGAGAATACTTCCCTAATTCTCTTGTTTCTCCCAAGTAGACCAAACGCTTTTCAAATTTATCACAAGAAGACTACTTGTCTAAGATCAAATAAGAATGTTTGGTTTCTAATCCTCTCTAAAGAAAGGAGATCATAATCCTTAATGCTCTCTTAATTTCAAAGCAAGGAATCTACCTAATTAAGCTATGTGCCTAGAAAATCAAGCTAATTAAGGCAAAATATTTACTTGAATATCCAAGGCAACCTACAAAACAAATATCTTAGTGATATCAAGATATGGCTTTGACAAGTGTCCTACAACCACAAATGCATTAGTAATCTCAAAACAAGAAAAAGATAGATGGATTTGGCATGCAAATCTTCTTCAAACGTCTTGCACAAAATAAGTTACTGCTATAAAATAGAAAGCTAAAGGCAATATGAAACCAAATCAAGTGTTAGAAACCAAATAATTAATCAAATTGACCCCAAAAAATACTCTGAGTTTTTTGTGCGATGAAACATAGACAAAACCATATAATTATATGACAAAAATCAATAAGCCATGTGATGAAGACCAGAGTTGATGTGTCATACGATAAAACACTAAATTGCATGTGATGAAATTGATGAAAAGGTATGATGCAAGAGTAATTTAATAAAGATTAATGCTACTATGAAAGGAAACTAAATTCAAAGCTAGCTAAAAATGCAAGATTAATCTACAAGATGAGATAAACTAAGAATGCAAGAGAGATGGAAATAATGTAAGCTCACTATAGTAGGATGAAAGTGACAAGAGATGGAATCACAAAAATGACCAAAGATGGAATCCTTTGAGCCAAGGAAGAGATTCCTTTTAAGGAAATTCCTAAAAAATGAAGGGTGGAGATTAAGAGGCAAAATATGTTAGGTAGAGATGAGTGGTGAGAGAGATCAATCCTTGTGAGAGGATCCAAGAGTTTTTAATTGGTAAATCTTGATGGGAGAATAAGACAAAATAGTAAATACCCTTTTAATTTTCATTTAATCAAGATTAAGTTGCACACTTATGTGAGAAATGTGTTCTTTTAATAAAAGTGCTAGGACTTTAGATTAAAAGTAAGGTTTTGATAATCAAATGGTTTTCAAGCTTTAATATTAGGAATTATTTGTGCTTGATTTTGGAGATAATTTTATTATGCAAGGAGGATTATCTAGGTTTCTTATACAATTAGTAAATTATGCCTTTGAGATTTAGAATTTTTTTTAAGGAAAATTGATCGAATTTAGGGGCTTAGGTTTTATTAGATAAATTTTAGGTGATTACACAATCTAGCTACCACCTAGATGGAAAATGGGGTCATGTAGAACCTATGGGTGATGCAGACCTAGAAGAGCTACTGATGAATAGTATCTAAGATCATTTAGGCCCAATTGAAACACCTGGTCCCTCTAGAGATACTTGTTATGAAGTAGTATATCCACGACTGATATTTATTTGTGTTTGGCTTCTCAAAGATGCGGCATAGTATTTTTATGATAGCTTGTATGGGTGGGAGAAAGTTAGAGCAAAGGATAGTGTTTTCTATTTTAGCTTCGCCCTTCTACAAATAGAAACAACATAAGGCTTGTTCCTATCTAGGATCCAAAATATAATATGAAAGACATCCAAAGTGAAGTATGCAATAATCTTCCCCTCTTCATTCATCCACATCATTGTGGCATCTTCATAGTGATTGGTCAAGCCAGGGTCAAAATCAATTCTGAAGATTCGAGTGATTATGAGGAGGAAGCTACATGGAAGAGGGAAAAATTATGGAGCTCCCTATAAAAGAAAGACCCCTTAGGTGGGTTATCCATAGTGGTTCTAATGGAACTCAAACTGACAACCCTGATGTTAGTGTTCATGATTTTTTGCACCCTGCTCTCAAGTTTGAAGACTCTAACTTGTCCTTAGAACACATACTTCATTGTAATGGGGGTTCTTTCCATGAGAAATTTCACTCTTATTTTTTTCCAGGAGGATTCAATGGTGTTGGATTTGGACCTAGCTTTGGTGCTTGATTTGGTGCTATCATTTCATATCAACCTATTTCCTACAATAGCATCATTTCACCATTTAATATTGTGTAAAAAAATTATTCTTTTAAAACTAGACTCCAGGGATTGAGGTTCAGGGCCATGGGTTCGAACATCTTGTAGTAAGATTTTCTAAGAAAAAGGGTGGTCAGGATGGGATCTTTGAACTGCCAAGTATAAAGGATTTCCATTAGGTTTCCACATCATATTGTGGGAAAGTTGGACTGGGCATACAAGTTTGGGAACCTAGGAAAATGCTTCACTATGAAATGAGGTAGGTTGGAGGTAAGGATCTCAGACCTGTGAATCCGAAATCCCTTGACATATGGTTGATTTTTCCTGAATGTGACTTTTGTGAAGGGTTAATTTTGAAGGGATCCCTAGGGAAAGGTGTCTAGAAATCTAGGTTGGAGGATCCAGGAACTTAAAGATTCTAGTTTTCAAGATGGGTAGGTCCCGATTCTCGGACCAAGATTTTTGAAAGTCAAGGTAACTTTGTATATTTGAATCATAATTATCGAGATAGAGCATAAATATACCAACAAAAGAGGCACAACCTACGAGGCCACTAAGGGTGCAAAAATTATTGTAAGGCAAGATGGAAATCTAAGTAATGCACTTGTGAAGTCGCAGAGGGGTGCCAAATCTTTCTATGTACAACATCGCATATGATAAGAGCGCTAAAAATCCCTAATACTCTATAATTCACAATATTCTTGACCCAATTTATATTGCATTTCACTCCAAGGTATGAGAAAACACAAAAAAAATTAAAATTAAGGAACCCTAAAGGAATTAGAGTACTGATTTCTCAAGAAAATCACTTATTTTAAGATAAAACAATAAAAAAAAGACAAGAAACATGAAAGATAAACAAAAATATTCCAAGGAAGTGACAAAGAAACCTCACCTCCTTAAAATCACAATGAAGAAATGCATAAATCCACTTGAAAATACTTTGAATGTAACACTACCCTCATAAATCAAACAATTTGGTCATTAGGGAAAGCTAGGTCGCACTCAAAGCTCACTTCTTACTTTATTAAAAATTGTGAGTAAAAATGAGCTCTAAAAAGTGTTTTTATAACTCATCGAGCTAAGTGCATTAAATTCACTTTGTCCTTTGCTACTGAAAGGGGACACAGATGCATTGGAAACAAGTACCCTGAGATCTTGAACACCAACAAGAATTGAACAACCCTCTAGGCATTAGGAAACATCAAGATCCAAATCCAACCAAGGAACCATAGCAAAAAGGAACAAATTTGGGGTCTGAAACCCTGAAGTGCCAAAATAAAAAGCAACGCAAAACAAAGAAACATAGAGAAAAAGAAGGGGGACCCAATATTTTCCAAACAAAATATTGGGATGGGTATGCAAGACATAAAAAGATCCTTTTTTTTCTTCGCTTATAATTATCACATTATCTTTCCCAAGTCAAAAGTTGTCCAAAAGGAGAAGTGGGTAATGATCTTACCTTAATCTCCACAATATAAATAGAGATCTCAACCCTAAACAATTCCTCCCAAACTCTAACTCATCACTTTTAAACAAGTGGACTTTTGAAGGGTCACATCAAGCCCAAAGGAAAATATCACATTTTCTAAACATCCCCAACCTCAAGATATCGACCCTAGGGGTTTGCACCAAAATTTAAAAAATTGGCCAAAAAACACCTTTTAAAGAGCCAATAAATTTTAACTTAACAAGGAGCTTTCCAACCCTAACCTATTTTGCATCACATGCCTTACAAGTCTTTAGCTTCTAGTACATATTTAAAGTAAATAGACATTTTAAGAACCTTAAGCAAAATCATCCAACAATAATACCCTCATTCCCTAGATAGGCTATGCTTGTAGCTTCCCAACAAGTTATTTGATTTGGTCATGATGCCTCTCTATTATTTCTTTTTACACACTTACCATCCTATACATACAATGATTACCATAATTAGATAAAATAATTTATATTAGTTACTATCCTAATTCATATAATTCTACTTACAAATTATTTACCTTTAAATCCAATCAATCACAATTCAAGTCATAACCAATGTTTCTTTTGTGCATATACAATTATTGGTTAATAATTGTCAATTCAACATATTAAAAATTTACCATTTATTTTTTAAGAATAGGAAATTTCCATTAAAATTTTAATAGTACACTATTCACAAAAAAAAGAAGGATTATATGAAATCACTCCGCAAGAGTCACATGAGTAGTGCCCAAAATGCTAGTAGAAACATAAACATGGGTGAAGCCTAGAAGAAAAAACTAATTAACCAGACACTAAGCGGATACATAAATTGTCAATGGAGGTGGCATATTTATGTCATCCTTCTTCCCCCCTATATCAATAGGGTAGACCACCAATGTTTTATTTCATCTTCTTCTTCTTTCTCTATCTCCTTCTCGCTGAAGAAGTGGCTAGGGAAAGTCAGGGGATCCGCTTAGAAGATTTGGGCCACCTAGAATCTTTTTCTAGAATACATCCAACCATACCCAATAAGATTCAAATGGCTACTATCACATGTGGGCTAGCTAGATGAAGAGCTACCCCACGATAGTGAAGCTGAGCAGCGGTGTGAAAAATCTATTCCTCCACCAAACTGGTAGCAAGGTGCCTAGGAACACAATAGGAAGAGGAATTACAAGGGGCATTAACCCAATACTAAAGTAACTCCTACAAGTGGTCCACTTCAAGAGTTACTTTATTCTCTTGCGCTTGAATATGTAATATGACATTATTACATACACATACTTTATAATGTAAAGAAACACTAATATAAAGAGAGTTTTGAGAAAATAAAACTACATTTCTATCCTTCCACAAACTAAAAACAAAATCCATCTTTAAATCATGTCATATCTGTGTGAACTTGTAGGGAAGCCTGGGGGAATATCCTAGAAAGATCATGTGCCAAGAGAAAGGTTTAGGCCAAGAAGGTTGTGAAAAATCACAAATAAAAACCCACAATTGTTGGGATTATCTATAATACTAGAAGAAATGAGTAAAAGTCTCAAATTGTCTACAAAATGGACAACCAAGATTTGGCAACCCCAAATGTTGGAGGTGAGGGACTAATGAAAAGCCTTGGAAAAGAGTACACTAGGAAAAATTGGATACTTTAGGTTCAACAATGGTAGACCAATTGGTGATAAATGTTTGCTCCCATGTGGACTAGGTAGAATACAAATGATACTAAAGATTCAAGGTGGGAACCATAGGCAATGATGAAAAATCCAATGATAGCCCAACCAAGGATATTAGTTGCAAAAGGAGGTGTTAGGAAACCATTTCCAATCCTTTCACCATATATTGACAAAGTGGATTTCAAGCTTGTGAAGCATATTTAAAGGGAGTATCAACATGATAGATCAAATATTTGACAATCTAGATGGTTGAGGTAGAATTGGACCTGTAAATGTTCATAAGTATAAAGATTCATGGTAGCACAAGAAAAAAGACTTCTAGTAGTACAAATAAAATTCTTGAGAAAGCACAGAGCATGAATTCTAGGGACCCAGGTCAAAGGAAGCCCCTAAGAATGAGAGGTGACCATAAAATATTATGTTTATTGAAAGAGATCTCATCACAAAATCTAGCCCCATCCTAATGGAGCCACGACTTAATAGCTTCTTAGGCCCACCATATGATGTTGGCAACAAAGGAACCTTGAATTTAAATTGTATCTTTTATAATATAAAGGGTTTGAATTCTAATCCCCTTCCAAGTTAGCCTATCAACTAGGTAACCCAAAGAAATGCAATGCCCGAGGAGAATTATCTAGGCCTTATTATCATAGATTTCTCTAATAACCCATTTGGAACACAAAGAAAGGCCTTTGTTTCTAAGTTTAGAAAAGTTCAAGGCCTCTAGATTCCCTAGGGAGACAACAATACTCCCAAGAAACTCTATGAAAGCCATGATAATCAACTCTAGAAGCCCATAAAAATTCATGCAAGAGCTTCTCTAACTTGTTTTAAGAGGCTTTGGATGGATCCCAACAAGAAGAATAATAAATATTAGTAGCTAAAACTTTAGAGCAAATATATAATTTACTAGCCAGAGAAATAGGCTTGGTAATCTAGTATGAAAACTTTTTCTCAATCCTAGAAAAAAAAACATTCCAAAGGTCAAAAATAGATCCTTAGAAGGAAAAAAGAATGCCCAAGAATCAAAAAAAATTCTTCATGTTGAATCCATTTCCACCCATACTAGATAATCCAAGGAATGACATGAAGGAAGGATTGTCAATAACACTAGATTTTGTGTCATTGAATCACTGACCTAGAAGTAGACAAATTGTGTCAAAGAAACTAACAGAAACCTAAAAATTATTTTTTTTCTCAATTAAAGTGAGGAAGAATTCATTTGAAAAATGTCCACTGACAAGTTGATAAGGTGACTCATGTAGTGAAATTCCCCTAACATGTCCTGTGGAGATAGCAGAGGCCAACATATAGCCAAAACCCTTTGCAGCAAGAACACATAGAGAGGGGGCCAAATGGAAACCCTAGCGAATTGATCTGAAAAGGCCAAAAACTTTAGATTTTTACCCATTAATGATGATGCAAGGTGAGGCATCCCCAAAAATAATTTGCATAGGCTAAATTAAATGAGGCCCAAACTCTAAGGCTTTGAGCATTATTTCCAAGATGAAAGGTCATTTAATGCAATCATAAGCCTTAAAAAAACCAAAATTAACAAATGTTACATTTTTATCAAATCATCTATCCCACTCCATACCTTCCCAAACAAAAATAATTTATCCAGGATGAACCTAGACTTGATAAAGCTAGTTTGTTCTAGGCGCTCAATTTAGTGGGAGAAGATACTTGATTTTAAGTGCAAAGACCATAGAAAAAATCTTGTAGGAGACATTGAGCAAGGTAATTGACCACTAGCTACAAATATCCATGGGATCCCCAATATTAACTACAAATTTGAAATCTCCTTTTTAAATAATTTGACCTAGAGATTGAGAATGAAAATCTTCTAGGTAGACCTTATGCAAGTTGGAACAAACACGAGACCATAGAGCTTTGAAAAATTCACAAGGAAAGACACTACAACTAGTTTCTTTGTCATTTCCCATAGAGAATATTGTTTCTTTAAGATCCTCAAGGGTGAGAATATAATTATAAAAGGCCCTCTGAGAATCAAAAAGCCAAGAAGGAACAAAAACAAGACAATCCTTCAGGGCTTGTTCATGTGTAAGAGAATTTCCCTATGTAGTGAATACCTTCTCATAATGTCTTACAAAATCTTGAAGAATATCTCGCAGCTCTTAAAGTATCGTATGCCCATCTTGAATTTTTTTAATGTTAGGGGAAGAATGAAAAGCTCAAAGAGCAAAAAAGAACTCTTTAGAAGCACGATCTCCCACCTTTACCCAATGAATTATGGATTTAATCTAGACTACTATACCAACATAATTATCAACACTCTAATTTTGATGGTGCAACTGAAAAACTTGGACCTACAAGTTAAGATAGAAAATGATCACAACTAATCTTAAATGGAAGCAAATAGATCTTTGGTGGGTTCTTCATAGGATCATCAATAGTACATAGCCAATTACCTACCATAAATGTAGAGAAGTCATGTTGGTAAATGGATAGCATCATTCTACCACGTAATCCAACTAGTTGGCTAAGTGGTTCAACTTTCAAGACTCCAAACATGTTGTATGTGGACCATCATGAGTGAATGACTCAACAAAAAAGTATTCAAAAAAAAAAAAATTAAAAGAATGCATACAACTTGTCTACCATTCAATGCTAAACTTGATGGAATAATGATCTAATAGGGAGACCTCAGAAAGAGGTAGAATTGATGTTGGTGTAATTAAATATTCATTAATTGCACTTTACTTAAGCTTACTTAGGATAATACATTGCATAGTAGTTTTCATACGAGACACCTAGGAGTTTGCATCTGTATTTACACATGGTGTAGGAGAAATTCCACTTTAGGTGGTGATAGTTGTTATCTCATTCCACTTCATGTGTGAGATCCACCTTTAGTGCACATATCACATTACTATCCTCTACATGTTGCACATACTAAATTACATAATTGAGGATGATCCACCTTTGGTGGACATGTGATTCCACCTTTAATGGGTGATAACTTATCTACTCCTTATTGTTATATCTTATCACCTTGCCTATATAAGCAAGCCTATTATGTATATTTTAATTATGTCCATTATCAATAATATCATTCTTGCATATTGAATAGAATGAAAAATATGGATAGGGGGAAATGTGTATCTATGATGGAAAATGTTGTGGATATTAAAACTAAATAAAATAGAAATACTTATCTCAAAAAAAGGCTGATGCAGAAATCACTATTTTCTGATGTCTGTGTTTAGTTTCGAGAGATTTTGTAACTTGCTCTAGACTGGAAATGTCGAGACAGAGAAAACCCAAAAAACTTTTGTCTTTCTGAGGTTAGGTCGACTTTGACCTAGATAGCGGGGCATAATCTTACCCCTCACTGAAGGTCAACCTTGACCCAAAATAGCTCCGACAGAAATTTTGTTTGCAAATCTTGAAAGTTCACCAAAAAGGGCATCCAGATCTGAATTGCAATTTGTTGTCTTGTACCTGTACCTGCAAGAAAAATGGTTTTGTTGTTTGTATGAGCGGTTTGCCTTAGTCAAACCCCAGTTTGGAATCAACCTTAATAATGAAATTGAAATAGAGAATGCTAGAAAGTAGTAGCAGTAGATCTAGCAATGAAGCTATGATATTCAATTGTATTTCAAATGTAAACAAGTATGTTGATATGAAAGCTTGAACATAACATTAACAAATGTAAATCAAAACCTCCATGATTGTATTCTTGGAATCCACCTTGAGGGAAGAATGAATAGATCTTGAAGATGAACAAAGGATCTTGAAGGAAGATCACACCACCATGATGGATAGATCTAGGGTTTGAATGATGAATCTTGAATGCTTGAACCAAATCCCTTCAAAGGCTTGAATGATTAAATCCTTGATCTTTAATGGTGAACTTGAATACTTGAATGGATGATAATGGCTTGAATGCTTCCTTGATTGAGAATTCTTGCTTGATGATTGCTTGATCAAATTCTTTCTTGAGAGATTATGAGAGATAGATGGTTGCTCATGAAAAGTGGATGGAATTGCTTGCTTGTGGATGTGAAAATGAGAGACGAAGGCTTCCTTTTATAGTGATCTAGGGTACAAACTTATAGAGAGGCTGACATTGGAGAATTAAATCCCAATTAACCTTAACCCCTAGAAATGGACCTAGATTAAATGCAATTTAAGAGTTTACCATTCCGAAATCTGAAACAATTGACCCAGAAGCAGGAAAATAAAACTTTCTGAAGCCCGATATCCTGAAACCTCCGAAACTTGAAAATTGGACCCAGGGTCAAGGTCAAGGTTGACTCTGACCTAGGTCAGGGTTGAGATCAACTCTACCCTAGGTCAGGGTCGAGGTCAACCTTGACCCAGGAGGTCAACTTTGACCCTGAGGTCCCATATCTTAAGTTCTTAGGACCAAGTGCCAGGAAAAGCTGGAAATGGGTGGAGAGAGAAGCAGAACATGGGGAAAAAGCCAGATCCATGCAAAGGCCTCATCAAGGTGCTTGACATGACCCCAGACCACTTACTCAGAGGGCTAAATGCTCTTAACATGGAAGTGCTTTTATTATAAGATGATACATTAAGTCCCCACTTTAGCAAGAGTATGGATTCAATGCAAACACTTGGTAAAGGAGAAGAAAGAAGAGAGCCAAGTGGATTCACAACCAGATAAAATAACACTTAGCTTAAGGACACAAGCCCCTGGGCTAAAATATTCTAACTTAACACACACGCACGAGGGTGTGAAAACATAAAAAAAGGGGTGAGTACTAAAAAAAACCCAAATCAACTAGTAGAGGAAACCTTGCTAAGAAATATTTCCTATACTAATATCATATTTGGAAAATCTATCATAAAAGCATAAATGATTATATAAGAAAGACAAGAGCAACACTATAAATAACATAGCTTCATGATCTAGTCCTACTAGCATGAAAGAGAAAATAGAGAAAATAGAAAGTGATTACCTCGCCCAATAAGATGCACACATTACTATGAATCACCAAGGAGGGAGAGCCAAACAAGTGGCCAAACCTGATAGTTCACCCATAAACTGTGCTTTTTAATTGTAATGCATCTTCTGATGGCTTCTAGAATATCCATAGATCCACCTTCTTGTATCACCATGAATATAAAATGTGTGTTTCCTCAGGATTTAGCAACTTATGTATGTTACCTTTCAAAGATTTAGCATATTGAAATTTAAAAAATGTGTGTCTCTTCAGGATTTAGCAACTTATGTGTGTTACCTTTAGAGGATTTAGCATATTGAAAATTGAAAATTGAAAATTGCATGTCTCTTTAGGATTTAGCAACGTATGTGTGTTACCTTCAGAGGATTTAGCATATTGAAAATTAAAAAATCTGTGTCTCTTCAGGATTTAGCAACTTATGTGCGTTACCTTCATAGGATTTAGCATATAAATAAAAAAATATAGTACAAGGGAGACCCTATATGTTCCCCCCTCCTTATCATGGTTGTCTACGAGATATGATAAGGAAGAGGAAGAGGATACCTACTTCACAATGTAAGGAGATATCATGTTTACAACAATGTATACTACATTCCTAGCGAAGGGTATTGACCCCTACATCCAAGAGCATAGATAATCATGAAAAAGGATATGTCACTTATGGAAAAAGGATCCTCAAAGAAAGAGATCTTATCAACAAGACCCCCACCATAGAGGAGTTCTTTTAGATAAAATATCATCTTTCAAAGATAAACCAGGTGAGAACAAATATTCAATCATCAAGCCCCCTGCAATCAAGAGGAAGAGGAATCTTTGAAATGAGGGAAACAACTCTAATCACCAGAGCAAGGGAAAGAGTTTATAATGAATGTAATTTACAAAATAGAGAAGAGGTGATAACCTAGGACAACAACCTCTCATATAAAAAGGCTATCCATAGTCAAAACATCAATCAGTATAATGAAATAATGTTGCCAAATAAATAAATGCCACTAAGCTAAGGAAAGCAGATCCCTAGACAAAGAGAAAGAAAGAAGAACCTTTCCCCCCAGGGATGAAAGCAAGGGATACCTTTGAACAAAAAATATTTTAGAAAAGTTATCTTGAATATAGAATCTATGGATGATTATGAACATAATACCAAACCATAGAGAGAGAGGATAGAAATAATACCAATTAAGCTCAAGACACAATATATGCTAAAAGCCTAATGGATCCTATGAGACTGGATGGAAATACACCTCTTGCCCCCCATTCCAAAAACAAGATGAGAAGAAATCTATATTATATTAGAATAAGGGGTATCCTCGATATCCAAATTATGAAGGAATTTTAAAACTGCATGAGTGAGATATAATTCCTAAAGGAGCTCTTTCCCTAACATATATCTTGAAATGTTTACAATCAGAAAGTAAATGTGTATTACTATAATGAAAAGGACATTTGTACTTGGATAAAGAATCTTTCAATATAGGTTTAAAGATTTCTTTCTTGGAATTCATTAATTGAACATACACCTTCTTAGCTACATCTTGACAAGTATCAAGTTTATTTAAGGTAGGTGTAGGATAAAGAGGAGGACGATGATCAACATCAACCACCTTGAATTAAGATTGTGAACAACCAACACCATACATATCCTATTTAGGGGGTATATAAACTGGATACTTGATACTATTATAAGTTGAACGTGGACCTCTAATCTAGCTACAAACACAACATAGTCATTGCTCGATCATCGAATCATGAAATTGAGTATGAATTACCCATTCGCACAATTCTATCGATTCGACCTGTTGCCTTCTAATTAGCTGGGGTGTTTGATTACTCTCAGAATGAGAGCCAACAACCTTAAGACCAAGCTAATATGAAGGATTTTCAAAGCTTGAAAAGATGAACAACAATGGAATTAATCTAGAAATGAGTGCAATTAATCTAAAAGCTCGAAAGAAATATGATAATGAAAATAATCTAAATAGCAATAAAGGAAATATGAGATTAATATAATTGCAATAAACAAATTAATCTAAATGAGAGATGAATTGATACTAAATGAGAAATTAAGCTAATTACAATTGAAAACTTGAAAAATATGAAATTGAGACTAAAATTCGCTATAGTTTAATTACTCTCACAAATTGCCTTTTTTTTTAATGAAGGAGAAGGTTCATTAAATAGACAAGCCCAGGGAGAGAATGAAGAGGTTCTTGAAAATGAACGGTTGCCTCTTCATTTCCAATTGAGACACATATTCAAATATTTATTTAATTAAAGAATGGATTATTGCCACATATGGGTGACCGTTTGAGTAATTTGAATTATTAAATTCAAATAAAGAGGTGTCCATTCAAATAACTAAATAAGATTAATTCCTTTTTTTATGTGTGTTAGCTAAAGGGGGTGGGTTTTAATTTAATTTAAAGCACTTAGGACTTTAGAATTAAATTAATTTATCATAGGGTCTTTTTTAGCTAATAAATTTGAATACTTAGGAATTAATTATAGTGTGAGATTAATGCAAATTAGGGTTTTTGCAATTGACATCAAGTCAAAATAAAGTCAAGTAGGAGAGAGAAAATTGCCTAGTAAAATAGGACTTTGAAGATAAAATTGAAGAAATGCACCAAAATTGATTGAAATTATTAGGTGCCAATTTTGGGGTATTACATTTGCCCCTCTTTGAATTGATGTGTGAGTGTGTTGATTCAAAGAATAGTCTGATGTGATAGATGAGGTTTGAGGATTATCCCTAGAATGGATCTTTACCCTTGGAGGTCAAGGTTAGGATGCCAAGACACCGAAATAGATTGAATTGCAAAACCACCTCCAGAACAAGGCATGATTCTCCAGAGTCTAAGTTAGATTGCAAAGACAACGGTCTAAAAGAGATCTTGAGAAGAGACTGGAATCAGGGTTAGATTGCCCCAATGCCCTTTGATCAAATGATGACAGATGTAGATTTAGGACTAATATCCATAACCAGGGTTAGATTGCCCCAATACAAAGCTTAGCCCTCCGAGACCCAGGTTAGATTGCCCAGATAATGGTCCAAAAGAGATTTTGAGAGCCACCTCCAGAACGAAGCTTGACTTTCAGGAATTAGGGTTAGATTGCCTCAATACCTAATGAGATTTCAAGAACCATCTTCAGAACGAAGCTTGATTCTCAAGGATCTGAGTTAGATTGCTCAGATACCTAAAAAGATAGATGACCAGATGCGAGGCACAAAGATGCCCCTAGTGAAGAGATGCCCTAAAGGGTGAGGACTTTGATTTAGATCATATTGAAATGAGACTGGTTTGACAAGATTCAAATGATGCAATCATCCTGCCCCCTTGGGAGAGAAATTGAAAGATGCCATAGCAGAAGGATGATTAACCACATGAGGTTGCAGGGTAGAAGCAATCAAACTAGATTCAAGAAGCTGCAGAAGCAATTTGGAGCAATTGGGAGGTCATGCTGACTAAGTTTGACCATAGTTGACCATGGTTGACCAAATTTGACTAGAGTTGACTTTGATGAAAACATTGAAGATCTTGAGAAAATGATGAAGAGATGAGGATCTGGTAGGAAGATGACACCAAAAGGCTGACTGCACAAGCGTCTGATCCCAAAGGGTCTCAGAATTTAAAATGTGATTTCGAGCTATCTAGAGATGTCAGATTTTGATTTCAATCCCAAAAACTTGTGCAATCATGATGAAACCAGGACAAAAGATGAGAACCTTTGATGAATAGATTGAGAAGAAGACAATCAAGAGAGCACCAAAACACAGTCTCAATACAAGCCTAGAATGAAAGATGCAAGCTTAAGCTAGATGCAAACCCTAGGACTTGGTTGTTGGACTCATCGTATTTATCATCATCGAGTTCTTTTAAGCACGAGACAATCACAAGATGCCATACAATCCTCACTGACATGAGAATATGAATATGACATAAGTCTTAGATTTGTCGGAATGAGATGTAAGCATTAAGGCACAAGAAGCCAGAATGACCTGAACACCTATTCCTTTTGATTTAGCAAGTTAACATAAGCATCAAAGCGTAATTGCTGGAATGACCAGAATGTTTCTTGCATACAAACATGCCAGACACATGAGAGTTCCTTCTTTTGCCAAATAATGCTCATAGTGACCCTTACATTCACTTAGCAGGATGAGCGTTAGCCATTTTACTTGTAGCAGAAAGAAGTCACTCAAAACAGAAAAGGAGAAGAACCAACCTCACCAAAGTTTCCATATAAAAGGAGTCAAGGTACACATGGCCATCCAATACAAGATGAAGGCTCTTATAGATGGACACCCCTCTTATATGAATTCTTTAGATCATTGGAACTAAACCAGCAAATAGAAAGCAAAGGAAAGATCATGCCCCCAGTCTTCACTTCTCTTGGTCAAGGAGACATCTTAGAGTTGCTCGAGGAGGAATGATAAAGTGAAAGGACAACACACAAAAAAGAAAAGCTCAGCATGCTTCAAAGGAACACAAATTTAGTTTTAGTTTTAGTTTACATTTTTGTTCAAGTGGTTTGGAGTCGAATCAAAAGTGTACAGCATTCGAAGCCTCAATGGGATAGCGACAGTAGGTAGACGCAGTGAGAACCACTGGTGACCGTCACGGGAGATGAAGTCTCAAGGAGATATCAGAGTGAAAACCAAGTATCAATAGGCGAATGCAGTGAGAACCACTGGTGACTGATACAAGGAAGATTCTTGAAAGAGAGAAGTAAGTACGAATGAAACATCAGCAGGCAAACGCAGTGAGAACCACTAGTGACTGATGTAAGGAAGAGATCCCAAAAGAGAGGGGTTCGAATGAGAGCTAGGTATTAGTAGGTAGGCATAGTGGGAACCACTGGTGACCGATACATGAGAGATCCTCAAGGAGAGAGATCTCAAAATTAGCTAGGCATCAGCAGGCAGACACAGCAAGAATCATTGGTGACTGATGCAAGAACAAACTTCCAAAAGCGATAGGACAATGCCCCCTAGACCAGGAAGGTGCCCCCAAGTGTGAACTGGTTCCAATCCATGAAGAGTTGAGGAAAATCTTGAAGAAAATTGAAAGCAAGTGCATGAGCTAGCAAACTAAAGCAGGAAATGAACTAACAGTAGGAAACAAACTAAAGCGGGAAAGAAAACTAAAGTAAGAAAGCAAGAGCCAAATGGTGTCGAGATGAGATGTAGCTTCAGGAAACAAGAGGCGCTTGTTAACCAAGTTTTCACCATCTTGGTAGAGATTCTATTTTTGCTACCATGACGCCGATTTGCTAGGTTTTCATCAATGGCACATTTTTCTTCTTTTTCAAATTTTTTGTACTTTTTTCTTTTTTTTATTTTTTTTTGTATTTTTTGAATATTTCATTTTTTTTGTATTTTTTGATCTTTTGATTTTTTTATTTTTTTTTTCAAATTTTCTATTTTTTTTTATTATTATCAAGGCACCTGTTTACCAGGTTTTCACCAAGATAATAGATACATCAAAGTGCCTATTTACTAGGTTTTCACTAAGATGATCATTTTTACAGGACATTTTGCAATTTTTAGGATTTTTGACAATATACCATTTTTTGGATTTTTTTAGGATCAATAAGTATGTACATGAGCATACAGAAAATGCCTCAGCTGTAGAATTTCTTCAAGTGAAGAGCGTTGATAGGCTCTTTGAGCTGTTCTCCTTTAGTGGTGGAGAGTCTGTAAGCGCCAGACCCAAATGCTACAGTAATAACATATGAACCAAGCCAATTTGGTTCAAATTTTCCTTTCTAGACTCACTGCTACTGATTCTTGGGGTTCTCTCTCAGGATGAGATCACCCACTTGGAATTCTCTTTGTCTGACTTTCTTATTGTAGGCTTTAGACATCCTCTTTTGGTATGCTCTTAGATGATCGAATGCCACCTTTCAACGTTCATCCAATAACTCAACCTCTTGAAGCTGGGATATTCTATTTTCTTCATTAGTGACAAGGCCCCTTAGAGAGATTCGCAATGTTGGAATCTCGACCTCAATAGGAAATACTACATCTACTCCATATCCCAAGGCAAAGGGCATGGCCCTCATTAGTGTTCAAATACTTGTTTTGTAGGCCCATAAAGCTAGATTAATTTGGAGGTGCCAATCTCTACCATATTTATGAACCGTTTTGTGTAAGATTTTGAGAATTGTCTTATTAGAAGCTTCTGCTTGTCCATTACCCTAAGGATAATAGATAGATGACCAATGCTGAATAATCCTGAATTTGGTGCATAACTCTCTTAGGTCCTTGTTCTTGAATTGTCCCCCATTGTCAGTAATAATGGATGAGGGTATACCATATCTACAAATGATATAGTTCAGTATGAACATAGCCACAGACTTGCCATCAGCTATAGCCAGAGGCACTGCCTCAACCCACTTGGTAAAATAGTCAATAGCTATGATGATAAACTTATGTCCTCTTGAAGAAGAAGGATGTATCTAACCCACCAAGTCAAAGGCCCATTGCCGAAATGGCCAGAAACTGATGAAAGGAATAAGCTCTTTAGCAAGAGCATGAATCATATTTCCATGAAATTGGCATTGTTTGCAAGTCTTGGCATATCGAACAGCTTCTTTCTCCATGTCTAGCCAATGGTAACTAGCTCTAATAAGTTTCTAAGCTAACGTCAGACCACTCTAATGAGACCCATAGATACCTTCATGTACCTTAGCTAGCACACGTTTGGACTCATCAAGTTCTAGACACCTAAGGAGGGTACCGTCTAGACCCCATCTATACAAGTCATTTTCTATGATGACATACCGTGAAGCATTACGAATTAGGTGACATTTTTCATTCTGGGTATAGGTGTCTGGAATGGTTTGGTCATAAAGGTAGGAATAGATATGGTGGTAGCAAGATGAGTCATGTCCAATGACTGAACAGATCATCTTAGATTTGGGAATATCATAGGCAGGGTAGTGTAATGCCTCCACCAGGAATTCATGTCTGAAATCATTCTTTGGCATTTGTAACATTGAAGTAAGAGTGGCCATAGCATCAGCTGCTTTATTGTCTGCCCTTGGAATTTTTTGGAAAGAAATGTTTGCAAAATACTGTTTGAGATCATCCACCATTCTTTTATACGGCACTAGCTTGTCATCTTTTATTTGGTAGACATCATTAACTTGGTTGATGATTAATTGAGAATCTCCAAAGACCTTGAGCTCATCCACACACCATTCAATGGCTATCTTCATACCATTAATGAGAGCTTCATATTTGGCGATGTTGTTTGTACAGGGAAACAACATTTTGTAAGCTTTTGGTAATGAGTATCTTTGAGGTGTTATAAACAGAATGCCTACACCTGATCCTTGCTGAGTGAATGATCCATCAAAGAACATGCTCCAAGTCATGCATGAGAAGCATGATGGATTCATCTAGGAATTCAATATTCAAAGGCTAGTGATCTTTTAGAGGAGCTTCCGCTAGTTGATCAGAAATTACTTGTCCTTTAATATCTTTTCTTTCCACATACTCAATGTCAAATTCACTAAGTATCATCACCCATTTCGCTAATCTACCCGTGAGGGCAGCCTTGCTCAATAAGTACTTTAGTGGATCAATTTTTGCAATAAGCCTTGTAGTATGAGCGAGCATATAATGTCACAACTTCTAAGAAGCAAATACTACTGCTAGACAAGCTTTCTCAATGACAGAATAGTTCATTTCATAAGACACCAATGTTCTGCTGATATAATAAATAGCTCTCTCTTTGTTGTTTTGGTCTTCTTGAGCTAGGAGAGAACCCAAAGATATGTTCTTTTCTGAGATGTATAGTATGAGCGGCTTCCCATGAATAGGAGACATCAATATAGGTGGATTAGAAAGAACCCATTTAATCTGAGTGAGTCCCCTGTCACATTCTTCATTCCATTCATAGGTCACACCCTTATGCAAAGTTTTAGTGAATGGTTGCGACTTGTTAGCCAACTATGAAATGAAGCACCGGATAGATTGTAGCCTTCCCTTTAGTCCTCTCATTTGATTGATATTCTTGGGTGGAGACATGTCCATAATAGCTTGCACTTTTTTAGGATCCACTTTTATACCTTTAGCTGAAATGATGTAACCCAAGAGTTTCCCGAAAGTGACACTGAATGCACACTTTTTGGGATTAAGTTTGAGACTAAATTGTTCCATGCGGTCAAGTATGGGACCCAAATCTATGAGATGAGTTCTTCATTGCATGATTCTAGCTAAAGTATCATCCACATAATCTTCCATTGTTTTATGCATCATATCATGGAAAATGGTAGTGACAACTCTTTGATATGTTGCTCCAGCATTCTTAAGCCCAAAAGGCATGACATTCTAGCAAAAGGTACCCCAGGTACATGTGAAAGCAGTCTTTTCTTGATCTTTTGGTGCAATTTTTATTTGATTATAGCCAGAAAAGCCATACATCAATAAATACATCCCATATCCTACTGTCATATTCACTATCATATCAATGTTGGGTAGTGGAAAGTTGTCTTTTGGACATGCCTTATTTAGATCCCTGAAGTCTGTGCACACACGAATGGAATTATCATGTTTAGTGACTGGGACAATATTTGAAATCCACTTTGCATAATCAATAGTCCTTATGAAACCAGCCTTAAGAAGCTTTTCTAGCTCTTCTTTGACCAAAAGTACTACGTGTGGATGCATCTTTCGTAGCTTTTGTTTAACAGGTTTAATACCTAGTGCAATGGACAGATGATGCATGATTAGATTGGGGTCTAATCCAGGGATGTCATAGTAAGTCCATGCAAAGTTTATTTTCTTGCTTTGAAAGAAGCTAGTGAACTCTTCTTTTTCTTTTACAGACAATGATTGTGCTAGATGAATAATTTGTGGAGTAGCCTCTGTACCCAAATTCACTGGCTGTGTCGGCTCAATCAATACTGATGATCTCTCTTGAAAGTGGCTCAAAATTTTATCAATTATCTCATCCTTGGGTGCCTCAGAGAGGTTTTCACCCTCAGATACATCTTTTATTTTTACTATTTTTGGCTCTGATACTGCCACAAAGTGGTTTTCACCATCAGAGCATCTATTTTTTCTTCTTTTAATTTTTTTTACTAAGATACTTGATATCTGCCTCTATTATGCTGACACTGCTTTCACTGGTGGAGGACATTATAGGTTCAATAGCATGGAGGTAACAGGCTAGATCATAATCATTCTAGAATGTTAGGGCTTCATTGGATGAGGAAGGGGAGTTCCAATTTATTAGATCGGGATAGCAGAGTGAAAGAGTAGTAGTGGCTGGTTCAATTGCATTCATGGTATAGCCATCAAAAGTGCAAATGAGCAAGTCAAGACCTAGAGCGATCTCATCTGAAGAAGTGTTCAAATCCCTATAAGACCTTACATTAGAAGTAGAGGACAAGTTAACACCGGTGGCATCTAATTCATGTGACCTAACACTATACCCTTCACCTACTTCAAGAAGTCTTTCATAAGTATGCACCATGTCTATGTCTTTATCAAAAGTAGCATCAGACAAAGATTCAAATTTGTACTCATGTGAGTCAGTACTTGATGTGGGAATTTCATTAGCAATGGCTATATCATCATCTTTACCCCTGGCAGTATTAATAGCTCACTGAAGTAGATCTTTTCCAAACTATTCTTGGAAATGTGGGGGTATGTACCATTCACATTGAGAGTTGATATCAGCCATTTTTATTTCTCTCCATTGGTCATACGTGAGTCGATGCACCAAAGAGATCTCATCAGAATCACTATCAGTTTTTACCATGTGGACAGGTATAATAGTTTCATCTGGTTCTGCAAAGAGTGCAGCAAGTTCCAGAGGAATAGGATATGGAAATGTGTCTTTATCAGAGCTGGCCTCTGGATTCACCTCTGGAGTAATATCTTCAAATTCTAACTCAAGTTCAAGTTCTGGCTCAGGTTTTGGCACAAATTTGTTTATTCCTAAATGAAAGGGGATCTTTTTGAAGCCCAAGCCAGTAGTATCCTTTGTGCGGTGACCTATAGCTTCAATGAGCTTTAGCAAACCATTGGCATTCCTTTGTATAGGACCACTCCCCTTATAGCCGAAGTGCTTCATGATCTTAAAGGCTTCACTATATGGCTCTTGTTCTAAGTCTAGAGGCAGAGTATTTTTTTCAACTGTTTCTTTTCCCTTATAGATCCAAGCTCTGACAGCTCTTTCTTCATCCTCATCTTCTAAAGGTGTAGAGGCCTTTACAAAGGTGCCATTATAGATTGTTTGAGGAGGATCATCAAAAATTTTGTTATTCTCAGAAGGTCTCCCATAAGAGCATGGAGACAAAGGTAGAGCAGCAAGTGATAGCGCAGGTTCAATTCGGTATTCTCCCATGCTTGTATCCTTAAGTTTCAAAGTTTGTTCCATTTCCTTAAGCTTAGCATCATAGAACTCAGTGGACTCTCTATTAGTCAGAACAAAGCTATCTGTAGATTGTGCAAGAGTGTTGCAAGAGTAATTGGTATCAGTAGGTACAATGACTTCCACCCCATGGAATGGAAACTTAATGCACTAATGGTACGTAGATGGAATAACCTGCATCTCATGAATCCATGGCCTACCCAACAAGATGATGTAGGCAATAAGAATGTCAAGAACTTGAAAAGTAACATCTCTCTCAATAGGTCCTACGCAGATAGGTAGCACAACTAAGCCTTGGGATTTGCATTCTTCCTCATCATAAGCTTTGATGGTAATCTTTTTGTGGGAGTCTATACAATTCTCATCATAACCTAGTTGAGTGAGTAGCTTATCAAAATAGATATTCAGACCAACACCATTGTCTATGAGCACTTGGCAAACACATTTAGGACCTATCATGACCTCTATATGCAAGGGAGCATTATGCAGATGGGTCAAAGAGTGATCATCTTCTTCAAAGAAGGATAGATAGTGAGGTGAGGTCAAATGACCCACCATAGATTAGAACTGGTTGAGATCAAGATCCTTGGGAATGTTTGCCTTGGTGAGGGCTTTATCCAAAATCTTCCTGTGAGCGGGCGAGATCTTCAACAACTTAAAAATGGTAATCTAAGCATTGGTTCATTGGATTTGATCTAAGATGCTATAACTAGCCGAGCTAGATGTAGGAATAGATTTCATGTTTTTGTTGGCAGGGCCAACAACAGTCTTATCTGTAGTTTTCTTTGGAGTGGATGCAAGAGGATCGGGACCTTTCAAAATAACTCTTCCTCGTGATTGAGTAACAACATTAGCATAATCTTGAGGTTGTTCAGATTCAGATGAACAAGATGCAGAACTATGCAAGATGAAAGGAGTCTTAGGTTTGGGAGCATCGTCGCTCCCCTTGGAAGTGATCACGTCATAATACTCTATCTCAACAGGTTTGATCATACCAATAACATTGTCATCATTAGTGTACATGTAATTGACTTTAGCATTGGTATTCTTGGTGTTTGAAGACTCACCCTTCTCATGAGGAGGGAAAGGATCCTTAAAAGCTTGATGGTCTGAATTCTTGTTATGGTTCTCCACAAGGATGTCACCATTGTCAATGAGATCTTGAACCTTATGCTTCAGCTAGAGACAAGTAGAAGTCTTATGACCAATGTTTTGGTGATAGTCACAGTATGCATTATCATTCCACCAATGAGGCCATGGTTGTGGGTCATAAGGATGCTTTTCCAAAGGAGTAAGAACTTGATTCTGTATAAGATTTTTATAGACCACATCAAGAGGCTCTCCCAAAGAGGTGAATTCATGCTTGGGTCAAGAGGCCCAAGGTTTGTTCCTAGAAAATCTTGAAGTTTGCTAATTATCCGTTGTGGTCTTTTCAATAGCCTTAGCCACTTGTATACTAGAAGTGAGATTAAAAACATGCTTTGAAGGCTTCACGGTGACATTATCCACCACTCCATCATTTACTACATCCCTATTTTTATTGGCAGTCTTTCCTTTATCCTTGTTCATGGAGAATCCTTATTTATTGTCCTTATTCAAAGTTAATTCTCCCTTCTTAACCGTAAAGGTCTCTATTCGCACTACTTGTTTAAACATGCTATCAAAGGTTAGAGGACCTTGTAATTGCACTTGGTATCTAAAGTCTAGGAAAAGAATTTCCAAGAAAATGTCGAGTCTCTCAGATTCTGGTAGCTTGTGAGAACACCTTGTACATAATTGTCTCCACCTTTGGAGAAATGTTAGGAAAGATTCTCCTTGTCGCTGTTTTAAATTGCAAAGATCCCAAATGTTGACCGGATGCTAAATATTATGTGAGTAATATTGGAGAAAAAGATTAGCCATTTCGTCAAAAGTCTTAATGCCAGTGGGCAATCTAGAAAACCACTCCATAGCTGGTCCGCCCAAGCTACAAGGAAATAGGTGCATAAGATACATTTGATCATGCATGAATTCCATAGATAATGCACCAAACTCCATTAGGTGATCTTTGGGATCAGTTGCACCCAGGTATTTGTCATATTTAGGGAGCTCTACACCTCTAGGAAAAGGTGGCATATGAAGACTTCTATCAAACGAGAAAGGACAAATACTTTCCATTGTGAATTTTTGGGTAGGTTTGTCCTTATTCTTCGCAAGTTGACTAATCTGATCTTGCATGTCTCAAACCATTTTTTGCAAGTTTGCAGTCTCAATTTCTTCTTCCTTGGCAACGAGCATTTCAACTTGATAGTCTGGGGGTAACTTGGCCCCTTGTTTAGCTAGCTCAAGAAAGTATTTTTCTTTCTCCTCTAGAAGGAGGATCTCCATCATCTTAATAAGACCCTTGTTTTCTTTGGTAGCATCTATATCATTTTGAGTTATGGTGTCATCACCATCATTGCCAAGAATCTCATAAATGCTAGGGACTTGATCTTGACTCTAATCGAAAGGAGGAGGTCGATAGTGATACGTTGGTTGACCACCTTGAGCTTTGTTTTGAGCTTGTTGTTGATCATCTTGGGTTTGATCATAGCGTTTCTCATTTTGAGGTTGAGCATGATGTTGGTCATTGGAAGATTGACCAAAATGCTAGTTGTTTTGAGATTGATCAAAAGTTTGGTTGTATTTGCCTAGTTGGAAGTCAAATGGCTCTCTCATCTTGTTGTAGGCTTGTGAAGTACATGAGGACTTAGTAAAATGATATGCCCAATGTCGAAAGGGTGTAGCTAAGGTAACTTTTGGTGCATGAATAGGATCAAAAGGATCAATAGGTTCAATGATTGGACTAGTCTGAGGAAGCGGTCTTCCAAAGTTGTGAAACAATGAGTTGTCTTGGAAGAATGAGTTGTCTTAACCTTGAAATGAGAAACCAAGTTGCACTTCAAAAAATGGATTAAAACACTCTTGGAATAATGGAGTCGATTGAGATGGGCTATCTTTCAAAGTAGTCAATGAAGAACTTGAGGATCCCTCACAATGTTCAGATTGCACAATAGGTTCTGGACAACTTGTTTCCTGATTACGAGGTTTATCTCTATCTTGACCAGTATTACGAATGGGGTAAGTTTTTTCACTTCGAGTCATGACAGTCATAGATAAAGATGAAATGAGAGAAGACTCAGGATAATGCTAAAACTCTATCTCTAGGAACAATGCAAAGGAGATAAAGGCTAGAACAACCAAGATGTGGAATGCATCTGGTATGAATCGTCAGGAGTATGGCTAGAACAGCCAAGATAAGATTATCGCAACATGAGATACAAAATCACAAAGAGATGAGACAAAAATTAAGGAGACAAATGAGATTTTAACCAAAATTGATCGGTTCACAGCTTGAGACACTCAGTTTCTGACAGTGAGTAGCATGAAAACAAATAAACACACCTCAGACAAAAACTAGATCAAATAAAAAGTCAACCAGTCAATGGGAAATAAGTCTTTGTTTTGAAAATTGGGGTATAGGTTCATGCGAGAATGTACCAGGCCATGTGAGATAATATCAGGCTTCATGTGAGAGAATGAAATCTCATGCAAGAAATTACTCAGTTTCTGAAACTTCGCGTGGGGAAAAGACAGTGTTCGATAGTTTCAACACAAATTTTGAGATAAAGGACATGTTTCAGTACATAGTGTAAATGATTCTCAGATAGGAAATCCAATTTCTAGTTAGCTTGAAGGATAGTTTAATCAACAATCTCAGTTTGAAGGTTGCAATCATTCATTTACAAGCATAAAGGTTTGATCAAGCAATGATGACACAAGAAGTAGTCAAAAATAGACCTACCAAGGACAAAGCAACCTGGTAGTATCATGCGAGTCTTTGTTTAATCATGATGGACAAGTTTAAGACTTGATAACAAACACATAGCTATCCCTACAAAAAAAATGGTCAAAAGACAAAACCTTTGCCCCACTGCTTATGTCCATGCGTTCACCTCACACAGCCATGTCACCCCCTAGAGGGCACCCATGTTTTTGGTGTTTCCAAGGACTTAATAGTATACATTCAAAGGTTACCCTTGTGGCAAGGGCCAATGTTATATACCACCTTCAAGAATCCAAGTGCATGCCTATGGTGGGAATCTATGGGAGAGATTCTTCCCCCTCCCTGCGCAAAGATTATGACTCCTTTCGGAGGTGAACTAGGTAGGCAACTAACTAGGGAAAGTTCTTAGTGGGCTTCCGTTCACACTAACCTTCAGTGCCCCTGATATAGGTTTGAGGCCTCGCAGCCACACCAACACCCAAAAGTCATACACCCCCGCAAGCAGGGCTAGGAGCGGCGCCGCTCAGTACAATAAATGAAGCCTTCTCAAGATGATGTCAAAATCAAGAGAATGAAGTTAACATGGTTTGGAGTCTTTAGACTCAACAAAACATTCTTTATTATAGTGAGGCAGAATCACCGGCGATAGGTGTGTACTCACTTGGGTCGTTCCTGGAGGTTCAACTTCCAGCAGGCCCTCTAAAGGTGACACAACTTGGCTTAGATCTGAGGGTTTGATTTTTTGTTTCTCTCAAAGAGAGAAGAGCATACTTCTCTACCTCTTCACTTCACCCAAACACATCAACAAAATTCATCACCAAGTTAGCTTCACTCCACCAAATCCACAAGCTTTTGGGTTTCTAGTTCTCTCAAAGAGAGAAGAGCATAATCCCCTGGCAAGTAGAAGTGTTAAAGATTCTCTAACTTTCCCTGCTTCCCCAGGTATCCATCATTCTAGAAACATCTAGGTCTTGGTTTCATCTATGGGCATCACTTCCATGTAATGAAGAACTTATTCCCCTACTTTAGCAACTTATGTGCATTACCTTCAGAGGATTTAGCATATTGAAAATTGAAAATTGTGTGTCTCTTTAGGATTTAGCAACATATGTGTGTTACCTTCAGAGGATTTAGCATATTGAAAATTGAAAAATGTGTGTCTCTTCAAGATTTAGCAACTTATGTATGTTACCTTTAGAGGATTTAGCATATAAATAAAAAACTATAGTACAAGGGAGACCCTATATGTGCCCCCCTCCTTATCGTGGTTGTCTACTAGATATGATAAGGAAGAGGAAGAGGATACCTACTTCACAATGTAAGGAGATATCATGTTTACAACAATGTATACTACATTCCTAGGGAAGGGTATTGACCCCTACATCCAAGAGCATAGATAATCATGAAAAAGGATATGTCACTTATGGAAAAAGGATCCTCAAAGAAAGAGATCTTATCAACAAGACCCCCACCATAGAGGAGTTCTTTTAGATAAAATATCATCTTTCAAAGATAAACTAGGTGAGAACAAATATTCAATCATCAAGCCCCCTGCAATCAAGAGGAAGAGGAATCTTTGAAATAAGGGAAACTCTAATCACCAAAGCAAGGGAAAGAGTTTATAATGAACATAATTTACAAAATAGAGAAGAGGTGATAACCTAGGACAACAACCTCTCATATAAAAAGGCTATCCATAGTCAAAACATCGGTCAGTATAATGAAATAATGTTGCCAAATAAATAAATGCCACTAAGCTAAGGAAAGAAGATCCCTAGATAAAGAGAAAGAAAGAAGAACCTTGCCCCCCAGGGATGAAAGCAAGGGATACCTTTGCACAAAAAATATTTTAGAAAAGTTATCTTGAATATAGAATCTATGGATGATTATGAACATAATACCAAACCATAGAGAGAGAGGATAGAAATAATACCAATTAAGCTCATGACACAATATATGCTAAAAGCCTAATGGATCCTATGAGACTGGATGGAAATAAACCTCTTGCTCCCCATTCCAGAGACAAGAGGAGAAGAAATCTATATTATATCAAAATAAGGGGTATCCTCGATATCCAAATTATGAAGGAATTGTAAAACTGCACAAGAGTGAGATATAATTCCTAAAGTAGCTCTTTCCCTAACATATATCTTGAAATGTTTACAATCAAAAAGTAAATGTGTATTACTATAATGAAAAGGACAT
Source organism: Chamaecyparis obtusa (assembly GCA_027943335.1). Lineage (NCBI taxonomy): Eukaryota > Viridiplantae > Streptophyta > Pinopsida > Cupressales > Cupressaceae > Chamaecyparis > Chamaecyparis obtusa. The sequence continues at coordinate 2,308,807 of BSBK01000530.1, forward strand.
TTGTACTTTGATAAAGAATCTTTTGGTATAGGTTTAAAGATTTCTTTCTTGGAATTCATTAATTGAAGATACACCTTCTTAGCTACATCTTGACAAGTATCAAGTTTATTTAAGGTAGGTGTAGGATGAAAAGGAGGACGACGATCAACATCAACCACCTTGATTTGAGATTGTGAACAACCAACACCATACATATCCTATTTAGGGGGTATATAAATTGGATACTTGATACTATTATAAGTTGAACATGGACCTCTAATCCAGCTATAAACACAACATAGTCATTGCTCAATCATCAAATCATGAAGCTGAGTATGAATTACCCATTCACATGATTCTATCGATTCAACCTGTTGCCTTCTAATTAACTGGGGTGTTTGATTACTCTCAGAATGAGAGCCAACAACCTTAAGACCAAGCTAATATGAAGGATTTTCAAAGCTTGAAAAGATGAACAACAATGGAATTAATCTAGAAATGAGTGCAATTAATCTAAAATCTTGAAAGAAATATGATAATGCAAACTAATCTAAATAGCAATAAAGGAAATATGAGATTAATCTAATTGCAATAAACAAATTAATCTAAATGAGAGATGCAATTGATACTAAATGAGAAATTAAGCTAATTGCAATTGAAAACTTGAAAAATATGAAATTTAGACTAAAATTCATTATAGTTTAATTACTCTCACAAATTGCCTTTTTTTTTAATGAAGGAGAAGGTTCATTAAATAGACAAGCCCGGGGAGAGAATGAAGAGATTCTTGAAAATGAACGGTTGCCTCTTCATTTCCAATTGAGACACATATTCAAAGATTTATTTAATTAAAGAATGGATTATTGCCACATATGGGTGACCATTCGAGTAATTTGAATTATTAAATTCAAATAAAGAGGTGTCCATTCAAATAACTAAATAAGATTAATTCCTTTTTTTATGTGTATTAGCTAAAGGGGGTGGGTTTTAATTTAATTTAAAGCACTTAGGACTTTAGAATTAAATTAATTTATCATAGGGTCTTTTTTAGCTAATAAAGTTGAATACTTAGGAATTAATTATAGTGTGAAATTAATGCAAATTAGGGTTTTTGCAATTGACATCAAGTCAAAATAAAGTCAGGTAGGAGAGAGAAAATTGCCTAGTAAAATAGGACTTTGAAGATAAAATTGAAGAAATGCACCAAAATTTATTGAAATTATTAGGTGCCAATTTTGGGGTATTATAGATACCATGCTCATTAACTCCAAGCCCTAAACCTCTATCACCTTGTTTAGTCACCATATTGAATCTTGTAGTGTATATATCAAGTAAAGCTTCTACAGGAGGTGATTGTTTATCATACTCATGAGTAAAGGTTGTATAAGGTGGGATAATAGGTTTTGAAGAAGTTTCTCTACCCTTTCCTTAAATATTATCATGAATCGAAGGAGAAGGTAAATCAAAGAAGTCTTGCACATCCACATCCTGAACTATAGCTTGAATCCCATCATATGTATGGGAAGGTCTAGGATTGACAGATGGAGAATTAGGTATCCGATTAGGAATAGGAAGGTTAGGAATCAAATTAGGAATGATAGGATTAGGATTAGTAAGATTAGGAGATGGTGTATCATCTACCAAATTCTTCACATAATCCAAAAGAGTAATAAGGCTACCACATAAATCTATAATGAAAGTTTTGATAATAGGAAGACTAGTATCAGTCAATTTCACAAAAGCATAGGCGAGTGCAAAATGAAGGGTCAAAATGATACTCTCATAAACATCATAGGTATGGTAAAGAGATGCTAAAAGAAGGGTAATAAAGAACATAACTACACACCAAAGTATCTTAACAATCTTCATAGTAAATGAAATGCAAGAAATATTTTTGGATTTTGTTGAATATATAGATTTTTTTGTATTTTTGAATTAAAATGCAAGAGCATAAAAGAAACCTAATCTTGATGCAAGAAGAGAAAAGACCTAACACAAAAAAGAAGGAATTTTCTAACACAAAAAGTAAATCTAATCACAATAGGGCATCTAAATCCACAAAAGATAGAGGGTAAGTTTGTCAGGTTCACCAAAATGAATAGAATTAAATAGTGGAAAGGGGGAAATGTGTATCTATGATGGAAAATTTTGTGGACATAAAAACTAAATAAAATAGAAATACTTATCTTGAAAGAAGGCTGATGCAAAAATCACTATTTTTTTATGTCTGTGTTCAGTTTCAGGAGATTCTGCAACTTGCTCCAGACTGGAAATGTCAAGATAGAGAAAACCCAGAAAACTTTTGTCTTTCTGAGGTCAGGTTGACTTTGACCTAGATAGCGGGGCACAATCTTACCCCTCACTAAAGGTCGAACTTGACCCAAAATAGCTTTGACAAAAATTTTGTTCACGGATCCCGGAAGTTCTCCGAAAAGGGTATCCAAATCTGAACTGCAATTCATTGTCCTATACCTGTACCTGCAAGAAAAATGGTTTTGTTCTTTGGATGAGGGATTTTCCTTAGTCAAACCCTAGTTTGGAATCAACCTTAATAATGGAATTGAAATAGAGAATGCTAGCAAGTAGTAGAAGTAGATCTAACAATGAAGCTATGATATTCAATAGATATGCAATTGTATTTCAAATGTAAACAAGTATGTTGATATGAAAGCTTGAACATAACATTAACAAATGTAAATCAAAACCTCCATGATTGTATGCTTGGAATCCACCTTGAGGGAAGAATGAATAGATCTTGAAGGAAGATCACACAACCATGATGGATAGATCTAGGGTTTGAATGATGAATCTTGAATGCTTGAACCAAATCCCTTCAAAGGCTTGAATGCTTAAATCCTTGATCTTCAATGGAGAACTTGAATACTTGAATGGATGATAATGGCTTGAATGCTCCCTTGATTGAGAATGCTTGCTTGATGATTGCTTGGTGAAATGCTTTCTTGAGAGATTATGAGAGATAGATGGTTACTCATGAAAAGTGGATGGAATTGCTTGATTGTGGATGTGAAAATGAGAGAGGAAGGCTTCCTTTTATAGTGATCTAGGGCACAAACTTCTAGAGAGGCTGACATTGGAGAATTAATCCAAATTAACTTTAACCCCTAGAAATGGACCTAGATTAAATGCAATTTAAGAGTTTACTATTCCAAAATCTAAAACAGCCAACCTGGAAGTGGGAAAATAAAACTTTCTGAAGCCCAATATCCTGAAACCTCCAGAACTTGAAAATTGGACCCAGGGTCAGCGTCGAGGTTGAATCTAACCTAGTTTAGGGTTGAGGTCGACTCTTCCCTAGGTCAGGGTCAAGGTCAAATTTTCCCTAGGTCAGGGTCGAGGTCAACCTTGACCCAGGAGGTCAACTTTGACCTTGAGGTCCCAGATCTTAAGTTATTAGGACCATGTGCCAAGAAAAGCTGGAAATGGGTGGAGAGAGAAGAAGAACAGGGGAAAAATCTAGATCCATGCAAAGGCCTCATCAAGGCACTTGACATTACCCCAGACCACTTACTTGGAGGGTTAAATTATCTTAACATGGAAGTGCTTCCATTTTAAGACGATACACATATTAATGCAATTATCTTGCCATTCTCTTGTGTAATTTATCTTGGTCTTTCTTTTGATCCTGGGGGTGTTATAGAGTCACCTAAAACTTGAACATGGTATCAAATATCTCAAGGTGTGAAGACTCCTAAAGAAGTGCAAATCTATCTTGATCTGATTATGGGTGCAAAATAAGGAAATGTGGACATCACCATTACGTCTAAGAGGTTGTTTCAATGAAAATTGACTATAAGTTTTTGTGTATTAGGCAAAAGTCAATATATGGCAAAAAATAAATTGTATAAGCAAGTTGTACAGCTCACCTGCGTAACCTAGTATGACCATTAGGAAAAGAATTATTTTTTATTTTCATTTTATTTTTACAATTTTTTTTCTGGAAAAAATTTCAAGCCTTTGGCCGATGTATATTCTCTATTCTTTGTCAAAAATCTATTAGAAATATAATCAAAGCTACAGGTTTAGCTGTCAAAGGTACACATGAATATTTCATTGTCCAGCATCAAATGATATTTTTTTAGGTACCAACATATTAGATTCAACATCATAAATACCCCAAGGCCCATGCCAAGTTTACCTAAACTCTATGGATATTTACATATATATAAAAGGAGGTAATCTTTTAACCCATGAATGTGGGACATTTAGTATCCTTCCATGGCCCATAAGTTCCTCCCACTCTTCCTAGCCCTGCACCGCTATGCAACATCCAAATACTCATCCATGTGGGCTTCTCCAATTAAATTATAAATCTCCCCTTAGACACCTGCAATAGCCCACAACCAAATCTAGATTTTCCATGTGGATAGCTTGACAACCATGCAATATCAGCTCATCCACTAATTTCATCAGTTAATGTCACATTTGTACAAGCCACATCATCAATTTTCCATGATTCCACATCATAGAAAGGACATCACTCAGCAACCCAGTAACCAAGGGGCCAATTTTTTGTGCCAAAAAGATTTCCATGGGTATTAAACTGATAGCCATCCAGTCATCATCTACAGGGTAATTGGCTTTTTGTCATGACAACCATACAACCGTCAAATTTAATCAAGGGTTTTGCCACTTCATTAGGGTTGAAATTGAGAGTGATCAAAGAGGGAAATCAACATCTGATATGCAATCAATTAAAAAATAATTTCAAGTAGATATCTTGTATTGATTTAGGATGTGCCTTTATAAAGACAAAATAAATATAGTTGAAACTATTAGACAATTGTGTAACTATTAAAAACCAATGGTGGTTGCTAACAATAAACTAATGGTACTTTATTTTTAAAAACCTAATCCTATCAAAATGTAATAATTCAACATTACCCCCTTATTACATTAATTTGAACAAGAATGGAACATTGCAAGAGTCTTGAATCCAACCCTTCTAGAGACTTTGATGAAGCCTCTTCACTAATCCTCACTCGCTCACTCAAGAAACATCAAACTAATTGCATCAGTGGATCTCCTTATTTTAGAACCTGAAACCATCTACACAGTATGAGTGTTTCCACCTCTAATGCACAATGAGACACATTTCCTCCAAAATTCTACATCTCCTTTGAGTGTGTCTAATTCCTCCTCTAATATTGCACATGAGATGCCTTTCCTCTAAAATTCCACATCTCCTTCAAGTGTGTCTAACACCTCCTCAAGTGTTTGACAAATCAGTAATCAAATCTCCCCCCCCCCCCCCCCCGCCCCCTTACTCCTTGAAGGGACAACCTTGATGCCAAGCCCCCTCTTTTCTTCGGGGATAAATTTTATAAGCCCCCACTTTTTAGGGACACAAATAGGTTTATTCTCATAAAATTAATTATCCTTGAGTGAGAAGCTAGATCGGGATGATACAAAACCTTCTCCCTTTGTTTCCTCCAACCTCTTGTGAGACCCCTTTAAGTTATATTCATCAAATATTCCATTAATAACTATTTTTGTTATAATTGCATCAACTCCTGATTCCTTGGGTTGCTACAAAACCTTATCTTGTGTTATCACAACAATCTCTATGTTATTTCCTTTACTCTCCATGACTTCAATTAAGGTTTTCATAGATGGAATCTTTATAGTTTCTAAAATCTCTATGATAGAAGTTTCTTTCTATGTAGAAAATGTACTTGATGGCTCTATGTAGTAAAAAGAAGAAATTGCATATAGATCAAAGCCTATAAAAACTATGGACAAACCAAAGACCCTCACTCCACCTCTTTGTGTGTACTTCTATTATAGATTTGAAATATAATGAGTCATATACTCCATAACTATTGGATTACGAAGAGGTGGGGTGAATCAGTAATCCTTGATTCTCTGTACCTTAAAAAATTTCTCTAATTAACTCGGTATCAATTCGGTCAGACACAATTCAACATTTACCAACAACAGTAAATTAACTTTATCAATTAGTAATAATAAACACGTAAATCATTCAATGCATATAACACCAGTATTTAACATGGAAACCCATCTTTGGGAAAAACCACTATGGGAATTATCACCCACTAAAGAAATACTCTTCTGAAGTATGCTCGATTAAAAACCAATCCTATTAAATATTACAATGCACACTGCTAAGTGTGACCCAGTCAAGGGATTTACCTTAGATCTGTTAGGATCTTCACCCTATTAGGAGTGTCCTGGTTAAAGGACTTCAATTACTCTTTAGAATGTTACCTTTTGCACGGGTTTTACAATAAGACTATTTCTACTCAATTAAGAGATTTTTCTGTTACAAATCTTAATAAGAAATAGTGAATAAATTGACCTATAAATCCACAACTATCCTTTGTGTTCTCTTCTTCTTCTCTTCAATCCTTCATTTTCCACTAGCTTCAACACTTCATCAAATTCATCTTACTGACTCAGAATTTAACATTTTCCTTCTTCACTACATCATTTGGTGACTCTTCAACCCTTCAATTTTCCATCCATTTGTTCATACAAATTCATCCTTTATATAGACTTTGTTTTGCAACTTAATCTTCTTTATCATGTTTTCCTTTGATTAATATATAGATCTCGGTAAAATGTTTTATCATCACCTTGGAACTTGAACTTTCTTGAAAATTGTTCCTTCTCTTTTTGCCTCTTAGATCTGTACCATAGATCATCATCTTGAATTTTTTTGATCGTAGATCCCTTCAACTAACTCTTCCTTATCATTAGAAACTTCTACCTCATCATAGCTCAACATTAAATGTCATTCTGATCCTTGTATTTAATTTTTTTTCCTTGCTCGGTGGTTAACTCTTTTCTTCAACTGATTTTTTGTTAACTTCACTTGGTGACTGAAACTATTTTCTTGGTGTCTTGAGTTCCTTTTCCTTTACTGAAACTTACTTTTCTTTTATCGAATGACATTTTATGCTTGGTAACCAAAACTATTTTTCTTACCGACTTGATTAATCTTCTTTATCCTTCTTTACAGATGTGATATAATCATATTTCAGGTAGAAAACAATTATATCAATATATTCTTAACATTGTCAAATTGTATCAGTTTCCCAATTAAGTTCTTTATCTTCAATATTTCACTTTTTCTTCTTCTTCTTCTTAACTCATTCAACTTTTATCATACTCCAAATGATATGGCAACACAATATAAATCAGATATCAATTTCTTGACATCAATGACAAGATAATAATTGATCTAATCTTTCTACTATCTTGTATACCTCTGATCTTAATTGGTCTTCATCATCATCAGTTATAGTAACAATCTCCCTCTTTGGCATTGATGGAAACACATATTTTCAATTGATAATGGAAACACTTCACTGCCATTCTTTGTCATACTCCCTCTAAGCTTTAATTTCTTCTTTTCTTGATCTCCCTCTGAGCTTGTACTTCCTCTTGGATGTTTCATCTCTTAATAGATCTTCTCCTCTTAGTAATCTTTAATAAATTATCCCTCACATTATTCATTAATATATATCTTCTCCCTCTTTGACAACAATGCCAAAGACACATACTCCTTAAAACTTTTCTTAGGAAGTGAATCATACCTCAAATGTATTGATTTATCATTGAAGACATAAACATCTTTCACAACTTTAGGCTTCACCCAAAGAGTGAACACTAGCATCAACTCACAAAATAAATATTCTGATGAAAACTTGAATTGATGCAACATGCATTTTTCCTTAGTGAATATTGGATAGGGGAAGAACCCCTAAATTACCTCAAAGATACTCAAAACATCCTTCGGTAGTGGTTTTTTAAATATATCAGCTACCTACTTCTTTGAATTCACATACTCCAATATCACATGCTTGTCTTGAACTTGTTCTCTCAAGTAATGATACTTGATATAAATGTGATTTGTCTTTGAATGCATCATTGGATTCTTTAATAAATTGTAACTGGATCAATAACCTCTTCTTTCATACCTTCAAGTATTTTTTTGATCCATGCAATGTTTGAACAATTCATAGTTGCAACAACATACTCAACTTCAACAGTAGACTATGAAATACAACTTTGTTTCTTGTTTATCCATGTCACTAATCTTTCTCCTAAAAATAAATCTCCACCACTTGTACTTTTTCTATCATCAATGTTTCCATCCCAATCAAGATTAGTGTATACCTTAAGATCAAGATCTCCTCCTTTTATGTATAGCAGATCGAAATCTTCAATCCCTTTCAGATATCTAAATATTCTTCTCACTATAGACATGTGTGTTTCCTTTGGGTTGGCTGAAAATCTTGCAACAATACCAACAACATGAGCAATATCAAGTCGACTATGAACAAAATATTGAAGCTTTCCAATCATGGATCGATAGAGTGTTTCATTTACTTCCTTTGTGTCATCTTCCTTTGACAATATATAACTAGTAGTCATCGGTGTACCAACCAGTTTTGACTCTTTCATATTGAATGTCTATAGGATCTCCTTGATATACTTTGATTGTGTTATGTAGATCCCATCATTAACTTGTTGAATTTGTAATCCAATGGATAATTTATTCTCTCCTACCATGGACATCTCAAATTCCTTTCTCATCTCTTCACGAAATGATTTAGACATTGTTTCATTTCCTCCAACTATAATGTCATCAACAAAAATTTCAGCAATCAAAATCTTATCAGTACTATCACATTTCAGATACAAATTTATGTTGTCACTTTTCCTTTGAAATCCAATCTTGATTAAATATGAGTGTAATCTTTCATACCATGCTCAGGGTGCTTACTTCAAACCATAGAGTTCCTTGTTTAGTTTGCATACCATATCCTTGTTAGAATTCTCAACAAATCCTTTAGCTTGTTTAATTTAAACTTGTTCTTCAAGAATTTCATTAAAAATGAAGGCTTAACATCCATTTGATAAACTTTGAATCCTTTATAGGCAGCATATGCAAGTAAAATCCTTACACCTAATCTAGAAACAAGGGAAAATGTCTCACCATAGTCAATACCTTCTTCTTTTGAATACCCTTTGCAAACCAATCTTGCTTTATTTATGATCACATCTTCATTCTCATTGAGTTTATTCCTGAAAATCCACTTTGTGTCAATCACATTACTATCCTTAGGTCTTGGTACCAGTGACCAAGTATTGTTCTTTTCAATCCGATCAATTTCTTCTTTCATTGCATTAACCTAATCTTTATTTCCAAGTGCATCCTTGACTAATCTTGGCTCAAACTCAGAAACCAAACATATATTATCTTTCAACTTACTTCTGTTCATTAGTCTTGCATTCTTGTCTCTAATGATTTTACTTTGTGAGTTGTGTCTTCTCACATATTTTGCTAAGATAGGCTTGGTGGACTGTTCTTTAGTGTTTTCATCTCTCAGTGGAGGCTCAACTTGTTCCTCCATTTCTTCTTGTTGCAGTTCAGGTACTGTACCAAAAATATCTTCCTGTACATATACAAATATTTTCTAATCTTCAAATTCTCTTTTTTTATCTTCTTCATTCCTTTCTATAAATTCATCAATCCTCACATTCACACTTTCCACAATTTTGTTACTATCCTTAATCAAACATTTATAGGCTTTTCTCTTTGAGGAATATCCTAGGAATATACCTTCATCACCTTTAGAATCAAACTTTCCATTCCTAGTATCTTTCATTATGTAACACCTACTTCCAAAAAATTTAAACTAACTAACATTCAGTGTATGCCCGTACCAAAGTTCATAAGGTGTTTTGTTTGTACCTTTCTTCAATTGTACTCGATTGAGTGTGTAGATAGCAGTACTAATGGCTTCTCTCCAAAAATTTTGTGCAACCTTTTTATCAATCAAAAATGTTCTAGCACAATCAACTATAGATATGCTCCTTCTTTCAGCTATGCCATTTTTTGTGGATTCCTCGGTGCAAATACTTGTCTTTTGATTCCATTTTCATTGCAGAAGACAATAAATTCATCAAAGATAAATTCACCTCCTCTATATAATCTTAAACATTTCAAATTCTTACATGTTTCCTTTTAAACTCTTGTCTTATACCACTTGTGTTGGAAATATTCAGGAATTAACCGAGTTACTGAGAGGGGAGGGGTGAATCAATAACTCCAATTTTTCTTACAATTTAACATGTGATTTACTTTTAACCTTTGCATACAGAAAGCATGAAACTTAAATGCATTCACAATAATGACACATAGATTTGGTTACCCAGAAACCTTCCAAAAAGAAAGTAAAACTGGGGTGGGGATGGAACCCACAAAGCTTTAATACTGCAGAATAAAGTTGGCCGGTTAAGGCTTACAATTTGATCACTTCTGATGATCTGCCCTGTTAGGAGCAATAAGGATTGCTAAATCCACCCTGTTAAAGGATTTACAAAACATACAATGAAGTATGCACTCGGTAAAGAGATTTTACAAAAGACTGTTAAGTCTACCCGGTTAAAGGATTTAGTACTGATTCACCTGTTAGGATGAAACAGTAGATCTCTGGCTTTGCAACTGGATTGCTGATTGAGATTCGCTGATGTACTGATCACCTTCCATGATGAATTTGTCTTTGCTATTCCTTATACTTCTGAAGCCCTTTGTAATTCGCTTATCTCTGCCTTTCTTTCTTTTTCACATATGCTTCTTACTTACTTTTTTTTGACATTTTTACAACATTGTTTATATACAAGTCTTAGACAATTAATTACAATTACAATTACAAAGTTGGCTTGACAAATAAACATAAGTGCTACTAATTCGGCCCAAGTATGGTTACATGGTTCCTGCAAACTAACTCGGTGACTTTCTGATACTCGACGTCCACTGCATTACTCAACATTGTCATGCACTGGGTAGAAGTGAAGGCACGGTTCATACTGATCACTCGGTAGGTTTTGAACTCGGTAAATACTGGTGACTCGGTAGACATGATGTTACTCGGTTTACACTGACCTGTTTGGTTTGTACTAACTTGCTCGGTTTGCACTGTCTGCTCGGTTTGCACTGTCTGCTCGGTTTGCACTGTCTGCTCGGTTTGCACTGTCTGCTCAGTTTGCACTGTCTGCTCAGTTTGCACTGTCTGCTCGGTTTGTACTGTCTGCTCGGTTTGCACTGTCTGCTCAGTTTGCACTGTCTTCTCAGTTTGTACTGTCTGCTCAGTTTGCACTGTCTGCTTAGTTTGCACTGTCTGCTCGGTTTGCACTGTCTGCTCGGTTTGCACTGTCTGCTCGGTTTGCACCCAGAATGCAAATAAGTGTTGTCACTAGTGGCAATTCTGTTTAATGCCAACAATCTCCCCCTTTGGCATTAGTGACAAAAACACTTATTGGCCAAAACTTATATACATGAATCATGCTGAGTTTTATTTTGATTTTTCAAAATTTGTCTTTGTTATAGAGCTTTATACATTGTCTCCCCCTTTCAATGTGCTAACTGTTTCTATACAAATCTTCTTCTATACATATATCTCCCTCTATACATATCTCCCCCTTTTTTGACGATAATTCCAAAGGTGTATATACAAGTTATTTACAGAGAGAATCCAAAATTTGATAGAAAATCAGAATGTACCTTCATTATTAGTGCCAGGGTTCTGTCCCAACTTTCTTGCAGAATCTTACATGTTTGGATTGCAATTTGGACTTCTGCAGAGAGTTCAATCATGTGATCTGCTATAGAGAACTGATTGTCATGAATCAATGTTTTGGAATGTTCAATGTGCTTATACATTGTATTCATGATGGGAAGGATCATGTGTTGGATGTCTAGCAGTGTGGACCAGATCCTTGTGTCTTCTTTCAGTAGATCAGACTGCATGTTTGATAGGTGTGAGATTTTCATGTGATGAGCAGAGCTTGAACTTGGTTCAAGTTGCAGCTTCTCTGTGCTGATCTTCATATCCTCATCCATTTTATTCATTTTATCCTTAACATCCTTTGTGAACTCGGCAATGTTGCACAATCTGGCCAAAAGAGAGGTAGCATTCGAATAGATAGATTCAATGTTTGACAAAACTGAAGACAATTCTACTTGGTTAATAGCTATGTGCTGAGCAATGTACTCAAGCACTTTATTATTGAATCTCTTCTCGGCTCTTTCAACTAACTTTTCTGTCCCAGATGAATCCTCATTGTATTTATTAACTGCTTCTGCTAATTGTAGCAAAATATGTTGGGAGGAGTCTACTTTAATACCTAATGCATCAGACAAAATGTCCTTAGCATCTTTGATGATTTGATATTCCTTATCTCTCTCCTCTTTAAGCTTCTTTTGTTTTGCTTTCCTTTGGAGGATCTCACCTATATTTTGCATTTGGTCCGCTGATAGATTTGCAAAATCTAATGTAGGAATCTCTATCTCTTCATCTAAGTCTATATCCTCTACTACATTCTTACCCAAAAATTTTATACTCGGTAGAGCCTTAGGCTTATCTGTACTTAATGCCTTGGTAGTAGTGACAGTAGATAAAGTAGGGCTAGCTATAGAGACTGGTATACTTTCTACTAGAGAACTTAAAATATTTACACTTGAAGATTCAAAAACTGGGAAACTTACTGCTGGAAAACTTGATGATGCGGGAGACTGCAACTCGGTAGAAGAAATGATAGTTGCTTCTGTTGTTGCTATAGATGATTGGACAAATGTTGAAGTTGTCACAACCATGCTTGAAGGTGTCTCCGGGCTGGATGTAGAAACTTTTACTGGAGAGGTAGGAAGGGATGCAATGACTTCTGCTGCTATCCTCACCGTATCATCTACCTCAGTGTCTTCTTCTTGTTCATCACTGTCATCTTCAATATCTTTTATTATGACTGTTTCAATACTCAATTGGTGAAGGTGGTATATGTTCTTCCATGTAGCATTTGCAGCCTTCACAACCGATTCAATATTGTTGATCAAAATCAAACAAGTATTGAACTTTAATGTCATCTTACTTTTATTTTCTTTTAATGCCTTCTTTACTTCATCATTTTTCAAGCTCGGCATTAACTGTCTCAGGGTTTGATCAAATATATCTATCACAGTTTGCTTTGCATTGCTCCATCTCATTTTTATTGGATTTAGTAGAACTGCTGGAACCTGTGGGGCTATTTCTTCAGGAGAGTATTTCCACTGTCCCATCTTTTCAATAACAGCATCTTCTATTTCCTTCTGTTCTGTTTCCGATCTGGTTTCATATCTAAAAGATTTTATGTTACTTACTCCAGATCCTGATCCGTCTCTAAAGAGTTTGATCTTTTCTTGAAAGTTTAGAGGAGGCCTTTTGAATGCTATGTCTTTATCTACCTTGTCTACCTTGCCTTTTGCATTTCTCCTTGTAAATACAGCAGTGGGAGGCATAGGTGCCTTAGTGATGAATACCTTTCCTTTCTTCTTTGCAGGTTCTGGTTCCTCTGTTTTCTCATCCTTTTCCTCTTCTTCTTCATCTTTTTCTTCTTTGTCCTCGGTTATCATTTGCATTTTGGCTATCCTCTTCTTTCCTTTGTTTACCGCCTGTGGAAGCTTTATGCTTAGTTCAATTCTTACCTTAGCTTCATCATATGTTCCAAAATATGGAGCTTTGGGATTGACAGGCTGATTAAGAAGAGCTTCAATGATATTCTTGGTTTCATCAATATTTACCTCATAAGGAAGAGGTTTTACATATACAGTCCTCGGTTTAGCTGCTTGAATATATACATTATCACAATCCACCATAAAACAAATGTCATCTTTGTAATCTTCCACCAACTTCTGTGGAATCTGGAATCTGTCATTCATTTTCTCCTTGAAAGACTCAAAATAATTATCCATGATGCTTTCAAAATTTTCACCCATTTCTGAGATGTATTCATTTATTTCATAAAGTGCTGGCACATCTTTTCTCCATACAACTTTTCCTTTAGAAGGGAAGAATTTCTGAACATAGAAGAATAAACAGACCAATAAGGATCCAAACTTACATGGATTGTTTTTGGAAGTTTGAATGCTTTCCATGTTTTTGTTAAACTACTTTAACAATAAGTCTGCTAGGTCAAATGTTAAGTTATTCTTGACCACTTTGTATGCTAGGTCGATAGCTTCACAGGAGACACTATTCTGTCGACTAGAACTGTAAATCTTATGGGTAATGATGTGTGTACCAAACTTCAGTTCAACATCGGTAATGCTGCTAACTTTCATGCCTCTACCGTCCCACTCGGCTAGGGTTTTCTTCTCTAGTTCCGTCCGACCTAGGGTTTTGGTAGTTTTTTCTTTGTTCAACATGGGAAGACCGATGATTTGATGAATCATCTTCTTTGTGATCTCTAAGGGTTGCTCAAGCCAAATCTTTCCATCATGTACATGGCTGAGAATGTATCTAACCCATTTATCTCGAAAGTTTTGAGGTAGATGTGCAATGTGAACTAAACCTTTATCTTCCAGATGTTTGTGCTCGGGTTTCAGAATACCATCCACACACAGTTCTTCATGCATAGTATCTAATTCTAGGTTCCCCATTTCATGAATTGAACAGTTGAAATGATTGCGGATATCGTTAATAAGTAGTACCTTAGGAGGAATCTGAGATTGAGCTCCGTTCGGATCTAGGGCTGCTGCAATTATGGGCACGATTTTGAAATCTGGTGCTTTCCATTCCCCTTGGACTAACATATCAGATCCTTTCTTCGCTGAAGTGCTGGATGATGCCATGGTAGCTCACAGAAAATTCCTTTCGCAAAAGTGTTGAATCGCTGGATTGCTCTTGAAATTTTCTGCTCTCAAAGTGCTAAAGGTTCGCGGTGAAGAATGAGTTTGATACTTGCTTTTTGTTTATAACTCTGTCATTAATGCTCAGTACAAATTAGGGTATGAATTCTGACAGACTGTCACCCACTAAGAATTAATTGCTCGGTAAAGACTTCGCAACTCAGTGAACTTGAGAATTCATATTGCTCCGACCTCGCTCGGTAAAGATGGGTACCAACCTTGCTCGGTAAAGACTGATACTGACCTCCCTATGATCTTACTGCATCTTGTATGCTGATTTAGATCTTTCTTTTAATTCGGTTCTAGAACTGTTTGAGATTGGTCTATGAGAATACAGTTCCAGTGCTTTCTTGGAAATTTAGTTTGAGTCGGTAGAGCCATCCATTCCATTACTTGGATTGGATTGCTCGGTAGATTTAGGAATCCATTTTTGTCTCACCTATTTCCTGACCTTAGTTGCTTCATTCTTCTTTCCATCTTCAACTTCACTAGCATTCATGCAGTTTCTGGCTATGTGACCTAGTTTAGTGCATTTGAAGCATCTTACGGTAGTATCTCTTTTCCTTAGATGATGTTTTATGCAATTCATGCCAATGTGTCCATATTCTCCACAGTAATGACATCTACACCAAGTGTTGTAGTCCCATCTAAACATTGCTTTCATAATTTGTTCTGCTGGATTAAATGTTTTGGATGTGCACTCGGATGCCTTGTGACCTTGTTTGTTGCACTTGTGATAATTACCTCTGAATCTTGGTTTTTCCCTGCATTCATTTGCTTTGTGACCAGGTTGATTGCAGCTGTAACATTTTCCATTGAATTCTGCTTTTTCATTGTTCCAACATTTATTTGAAGTATGTCCTATTTTACCACAGTGATTACAAGTAGGTTTTTGATTTCTTTGAGTACCTTGCTTAGAAGATTCGCCTTCTCCTTTGTATCCAAGTCCTGCTTTTCTTTTTTGCCTATGAAGATTTCGCTCATACAGCTGATTCAAGTCTTCTTGACTTTTCAGCATTCCTTCATTGATTTTTTTTTCAGCGTTTAGGTCATCCACCAATCTTAGATTGATTTCCTTTTCAGATCTTAGTTCTTCTCTTGTGCTTTCTATTTCTGATCTTAGATTCAGAATTTCCTCATTTGTATGAGAGATCTGATCAATTAGGTTTTCTAGCTGAAGGGATTTATTTTGGACTTCAATGTTCCTTCCATCTAATTCATCTTTCAACTTGTTTCTTTGTTCCAAGATCTCACAGAATCTTGTAGAGTGTAGCTCTTGTTCTCTTTTTAATTTTCTCACTTCTTCCTGCAGAGACCCATTCTTTTCTAGGAGTTCTTTGACAGCGTTATTTGCTTCATCTGAGTTATTTGAGGGAAAAAGATCTTCAATCTTTTCTTCAATGTAATTCTGATCATTCATCTGATTTGCAAGTTCCTTCCTTCTTCTTAGGGATTGGGAAAGATGTTCTTTTGCTTCCTTGAGTTTAGCTATGGCCATTTCCAGATCTAGCTTTTCATTTTCAATCACCTTGTTCAGTTTGAATACCTCCATTGTCCTGGATCTTTGCTCAAGCTAGTTAAGCTTTATCTTGAGAACCAATGCTGCTCTGATACCAATTGTTGGAAATATTCAGGAATTAACCGAGTTACTGAGAGGGGAGGGGTGAATCAGTAACTCCAATTTTTCTTACAATTTAACATGTGATTTACTTTTAACCTTTGCATACAGAAAGCATGAAACTTAAATGCATTCACAATAATGACACATAGATTTGGTTACCCAGAAACCTTCCAAAAAGAAAGTAAAACTGGGGTGGGGATGGAACCCACAAAGCTTTAATACTGCAGAATAAAGTTGGCCGGTTAAGGCTTACAATTTGATCACTTCTGATGATCTGCCCTGTTAGGAGCAATAAGGATTGCTAAATCCACCCTGTTAAAGGATTTACAAAACATACAATGAAGTATGCACTTGGTAAAGAGATTTTACAAAAGACTGTTAAGTCTACCCGGTTAAAGGATTTAGTACTGATTCACCTGTTAGGATGAAACAGTAGATCTCTGGCTTTGCAACTGGATTGCTGATTGAGATTCGCTGATGTACTAATCACCTTCCGTGATGAATTTGTCTTTGTTGTTCCTTATACTTCTGAAGCCCTTTGTAATTCGCTTATCTCTGCCTTTCTTTCTTTTTCACATATGCTTCTTACTTACTTTTTTTTGACATTTTTACAACATTGTTTATATACAAGTCTTAGACAATTAATTACAATTACAATTACAAAGTCGGCTTGACAAATAAACATAAGTGCTACTAAGTCGGCTTGACAATCTGACATTCCCTACACATCACTTTATCAAGTTTGCTTAATTTCGATAGACCTCTAACTCTATTCTTTTTGCTCACCTTAATCATGTTGTCAAAATTTACATGACAGAGTCTTTTATACCATAACCAAACATCCTCAACTTTAACAAATAAGAAACTCTTTACAATAGTATCAAGATAGAACATATTACATTTATATTGTTCACTAGTACCAATCAATTCTCCATCAGCACATAAATCTTCACTTTTCTAATTTGAATTTTCAATCGGTGACCAGTGTTGTTCAATTGTGAGACACTCAAGAATTTGTAGTAGTTTAAACCTTGAACCCAATAAGAATCATCACATCTAATCTTTTTATTTAATATAATGGATCCTTTTCCTTTTATAGAACGTGGAGCATCAATGCCAAATCTAACAAATCCTCCATCATAATTTTCTAAGTTCTCAAACTTATCAATATCACCAGTCATATGATGTGAAAAACCACTATCAATAATCCATGGGTCTGTTTTGCCAACATGAGAAATAAGGGCTTTTTCATCTTCATACCTCTCTTCTTCTAACTTCAAAACTTTTTTCTATGTCATTAGATTCATCATCGATTACTCCTTCCTTAGCTAGGTAGCATGATTTATTTCCTTTTTCCTTATAGTCTCTAAACCTTCAGTATCGGTTCTCCTTCTTGTCACTTTTATCATTCCTATCATTATTGGGACATCTAGATGAAATGTGGCCAATCTTGTTGCAATTAAAACATTTCAAAGATAGATTACCTTTATACTTTCCTTCACCTCTCGATAGCCTCTTAGTCAGTAGTGCTTCTAACTCTTCTTGTTCTTTCTCTTTGATTAGGATAATGTTATAGTCACTTCCACATGATCTACTATGATTCTCTCTTTCTCTTCTTGAAGTTCCAATGCTTAGAGATGATTTGAAATTTGTTTCAATAGTCAGTAGACTATTATCATAATAACTAAGTTAAAATATAGTCAGCTTACCGATCAAGGCATCAAGAATAGCTATGTTATTCGGTATGGATCTTAGTTACTGAATTGTAGATACTCAAATAGCATACTTGGATGAAAGAGTTCTCAGAATTTCACTTACCACTTCTTCACCAGTTAATGTTCCACTAGCACCTCTGATGACTCTAACCACTTCCTTAATTCTAAAACTATATTGAGCAATGTTCTCTTCATCTTTCATTCTCATTTCATCAAATTTTCTTTTGAGATAATCAACTTTAGCTTTTTTTTCATGCAGATCACCTCCATAAATAAGTGCAAGATTATCCCACATCTCTTTTGCAGTAATGCAATCCTTAAAGTCATTGAATTCATCATCGGTCGGGGAAGAGGTAATTTCAATCATTATCGAGTTTTTTTCCTTCTTTTCTCTCATCTGATCAACTATCATAGGTCCAATAGGTGGTGGAGTGTAGTCATTATCCAAAAGATTAAGTGCAAAATCTCAAATTCTAGATAGGTATAACCTCATCCTTCTTTTCCATGTTGAGAAACTTCCCTTGTTCAACTTAGGTACTTCTCTCCAATACATCTTCAGATCTTTTACTCAAGTCTTTCAAACTTGTCCCATTGGAGTACTTTGCTCTGATACCAATTGTTGGATTATGGAGAGGGGGGAGGTGAATCAGTAATCCTCGATTCTTT